>JADRCD010170188.1:3405-45334 GCA_019843815.1 Montemys delectorum | reverse complement strand
GGGGGGAGGGGTTGGGGCCTTCAGTCCAGGCCAGCTCCCCAGTGGCCCAGGCCGTTAGTTCTGGTCTTCTCTCTTCTTTGCCTTCCCTGTTCACTTAAGTCAGAGGTCCTGCTCTGCTCCTGCTATGGCTTTTCTCATATCAGACACCTCCCTACCCCCACTTCCCAGTTATGTGTCATCTGAGTAGGTGAAAAGATGCTTTCTCTGAAGGTGGAGGTTTTGAGGGGGAAGGCAGAGGTCAGAGGTCAGTGCCTAGCTGTTTCTGTGTTCTGTTCCTGGGAAGCAGCCTGGAGCCTTCCTAAGAGAAGCCAAGGCCTTAAACTTAAGGACCAAAGCCATTGGAGTGCTTATCTCCCAACCCCCTTTTAACTCTGTAATCCTAGCTAGGTAGACCAGCCTGGCCTTGCTAAGATTAAAGGTATGCTCCTTCTGGGGAGCACAGATATCCCTGTTTTTCTGGTCAGGATCTGGTATAGTCTGGAGCCTGGGGCAGGTGGTAGCTTCTGGCAGGGCCTGCCTCCAGCTGTCTGTATGTCTCTGCTAAGCACTTTTCTCCTAGCTTCCCTGTGGTGGGCTGCCCTGGGCTGCTGAGGACTTCCTGTCCATGAGGTTAGAGAGGTAGTATTTCCTCAGAGGCCCTGGGCCTGGACAGTATTGGGAGGGAGCCTGCTGCTCCTGTGTGTGGTGTCTCCGAGGCCCCAGAGGAACTATGTAAATATTTGTGCAGAGCTGTCGGTGGAAGCAGAGTTGACAGTGGCCTTGGGCTCTGGGGAGGGGGACTGGAACAGCAGGAGGGCTTGCTCAGTGGTGGGAGGTGGATGAGCTGGGGTGGCTTCCTCAGGAAGCCCTTTCCCACTTAGCCTCCCTGCGGTGCTGACCACCTCTCCTAGAGAACACACACTGGCCAGAGATTGATCCTCCCCTCTAAAACCTGCCTCCCACTTTGTGTGCAGAGGTAACTAGGGCGAGAGAGTGGATGTATCTGGCCCCCCATGGGTGAGGGAATGAGATGTGACTCTGGGACATGCAGGGAGCTCTGAGTCACAGTCAGAGAGGAGCCAGAGGGACACTGGACTAAGTTCTAGCTGAGGAGGGTCCCAGTGGCAGCTGACACCCCTCATTGTACATGAAGATCTCCAGGCTGTATTCTGGGCTTGGGCATTTGTCAACCAGCCTGAAATTACCCAGCAGGCTAGCATCCTGCCTGTACCTGTACCTGTATCTGCCTCAGCTTGGCCCTGGATCAGTTTGCAGTCCTCGCATCCCACTAGGCTGAGAGGCTTGGTTTTGGTTTTTTTGTCTTTTTGTGTGTGTGTTTTTGTATCTACATGCCTAGTACATTGTAGAAGCTCGGTATCTGCGTGTTTTTGCTAAATGAATGGGCAAATGGGGCAGTACTGTGCGGCTGGAGCCTTAGTCTTGGCTTAGATGACTAGGGGGCGGTTTCTAACTTGATTATGGACGGGGAGGCCATGGGAAAAGCATTTCTTATCTCTGGGCCTTAGTGTCCCATCCTGTGAAAACCTTGGGGTGACGAGGGGGTGGAGGGCCAGAGGAGTAGTGGCTGGATGCCCTCCGCTCTGTTGAGTGTGGGAGGCATCGTACAGTTTAGGGAGTGTGCTGGGCTCCACAGGCTCTTCACTCAGAGGGAGTGAGAGGAGGCCTGAGAGGGAAGGAACAAAGTTTCGGTGAAGCCAGCTGGGAGCACTTACATAGACTCAGGTGACTTGACTTTACAGTGTGTAAATGCTGGTCCTCGCAGCCTCTTGTGGATAAAATTTCTCAGTCATTTTCTGGAAGGGAAACTCTTGCTTGTGGAGGCTAAGGGACATACCTAGCAGGTAGGGACCCAAACTGGACCTTGGGCCCAGTTGTCTCTACTCTAGAACCCTGTACTGACCACCTTGCACCTCTGCTTCTGGGGTGTGATGAGCTAGGAGGCCTGGGGTTGGCTGGAACCTGAAGACTTCGGTGGCCCTTGTTTCTGAAGTGGATCAGATCACTTGTCTCCTGCATGGTGGGTGCAGGGCATTCCCCAAATAAGTACCAACACAGCAGCATGCCATGCAGGGGCCATCTGATTGCCACTCAGCAGGCAGTACCCCATGGTCCCAGTTAAGACTACCGGGAGTAAGATTGTGAGCAGTGTGGTCCTCTGCATCCCAGCCTGTCTTTTTTTCCTCTCCAGGTTCCTGTTGGCTCAGCCCCTCAAGTCAGTGAGGCCCCAATACTTAATGCTATTGTTTCTCTTTCATTTTCTTGTCTGCCTTTTCTTTTTTTCTTACCTCTCAGTTCAGTGCACTTCTTATAGGCAGCCATTCAAATGCACTCCCTATGAATATGCTTGCCACATATGTTCTTGCAAATGTGTATTTTGACTGGCTAGATGCATATGGATTTAATGTATGCAAATAGTATTGTGCCGTGTATTGTATCCTGGCATTCACAGGAGTATGATTGTATGTGCAGGTGGACTGGCTGCCAGTGAGTATCCAGGCTGTGGTTTCTCATCCTGGAACATGTATCTACCTGTTTTACTTGCTCCTGTACCAGTGAAGGACCCCAGATAGTCTCCACCTCTCTGTCACCAGGGAAAATGCCTTTGAACATTATTTGACCCAGGCCTTTCCAGACTCCCGTGAGAGTGTCTGTGGTCTGCATAGCCTGGAAGTGAAATTGCTGGATCACAGGATATGGGATTCTTAGCTAACTAACTGCTGCCCTACTGTACACCTGCAGTCTGCCTCCTGAATGGAGACTCTCATGCTCTCCCACCTCTGCCACATATTAACATCATCTCCCTTTCTAATGTTTGCCAGTCTTGTGGGCTTGCTGCTTTAGTCTGAGTTTCTTTGATGTATTGTAAGTCAGAGCATCTCCTTCAGGCTTGATAGCCACGTGGGCTTTCATTCCTGCCAATGGCAGGAGCACATCCTTTGCTTATCTTCCCGTGAGACTGCTCTCTTTTGATCCTGTGACTTTCCAGGGGTTGCTTGAATACTGTAGAAATACAAATAAGTACAATATGCATTCTGGATGTCAATTCCTTGTTGTGTATACTTTCCCCTCTTGCTTGGTTAATAAAACAAAGATTCTTAGTTTTGATGCAAAGGAATCATTGACATTAGTCTTGCTTGTGCTTTTGAGGTCACTGGAGACTCTGTCTCTCTGCAAAGGCTGAGGACCCACAGGTCTGTGTCTGTTCTCTGGCTCCCTGGCTCACCTTCCTCACTTGGGTGTTGGATCCATTGAGCCCTCCTTGGATGCAGTGTCAAGTAAGGATCAAGTTTTATTTTTTTCCATGTAAGGAGCCAACTTTCCCAACACATCTAGTCTGTTTTTTTCCATTGCTTTGTGGGGCACCTTTAGCATAGGTTACTTTGCTGTGTAACCATGGATCTGCCTCTGAACACTGCATTCTGCTCCAACTATCTGTCAGCGTGCCCATCAGGACTGTAAAACAAAGACAAGCACAAAAAAACGGAGTTTACTTACCATGTCTCAGTAATCGAAAGGTGAATTCGTCTACTTTTTTTTTTTAATTTAAAAATGATTTGTTTGCTTATTTACTAGATAAGATCTTAACACTGTAGCTTGGGACTCGAAATGTATGCAGCTGCCCACGCTTGCCTTTAACTGTGGTAATATTCCTGTCCCAGCCTCCCAGGGACTGGGACAACAGCAGGCCATGCCTGGCTTTCCCCCTTCTTCCTTCTAGCTTCATTTGTTTATGTTTTTGAGTCAGTATTTATGTACCCTAGGCTGGCTTGGAGCTCATTATCCTGCTTCTGCCTTTTGCATGTTCAGAGAGCAAGTGTGCACCACGTGCTGGCTTCACCAAAGCCTCTGTCAGAATTAGGTTTGCATTTAATTCAGAAGAATGAACCGCTTGTAAGTTTCAGTAGGATCCTGGACCATCTCTATGGGTCATCTCATTTCCATATGTTTTATTGCTCTGAGGTTTTGTTTTCTGGCCTGTATGTTCTTGATCATCCCTAGCTACTCCATAGTCATTGTTATTGAGGAAGAGATTTTATGGCTGGGATAGAGTGCTTGATGGAAAATGTGAAGATCCAAGTTTGAATCCTCAGAGCCCACGTGAAAGCTGGGCACAGTAGCATATGGCTGTAATCATATGCTATCAGATAAAATGGAAGGTGGAGACAGGGGAATCCTGGGAGGCTCATGGGCCTATAGCCTGGTGTGTGCAGAGGCAAAACAATACCGTATGGGTATCATGACACATGTGCATCCATACTCACACAACTGTGTGCGCCGCACACACATACAAACATACACAGAGATAAGGAAACAGCCATTTACTTTACGTGATCGATCATGCATGTCATGGTGATTGAGGCTAGAAGACAATGTTGAGGAGTTGCCTCTCTTTCTGCTGCTGGTTCTGGGAAGCAAACTCAGCCCCTCATGCTTGCCTAGCACGTGCTTTTACTCACTGAGCCATTTTGCTGGTCCTTCCCTGTTTTCTGAAGCCTCAAATTCTTACCATGAAGCCAGGACTGACCTTGAGTGCTGGGGTCCAAGTGTGGGCCACTATGCTGGTGCCATCTTGTTTTCTGACTCTACTTTCCTTTTTTCCTTTCCTTTCCTTTCCTTTCTTTTCTGTCTGTCCATCCATCTGTCTTTACTCCTTTCTCTTTCTTTCTTTCTTTCTTTCTTTCTTTCTTTCTTTCTTTCTTTCTTTCTTTCTTTCTTTCTTTCTTTCTTTTCGAGACAGGGTTTCTCTGTGTAGCCCTGGCCGTCCTGGAACTCACTCTGTAGACGAGCCTGGCCTTGAACTCAGAAATCTGCCTGCCTCTGTCTCCCAAGTGCTGGAATTAAAGGCGTGCGCCACCACCGCCCAGCTCTGACTCTACTTTCTAATTGCTTGAAGCTGTGTTTTGTGGGCTGATCTTTTTGGTGGAGCTCTTGTTTCAGTTCTTGGTGTTTACCCGGTGACTTTATGCTTCTCTGAGAGGACGACTCTGTACCCTGCCAATAATGCCAGTGTTGTGTTTGTGTGCATCGTGGCCGTAGGTCTCCATTCTTGCATGTGCCATCAGACTTTTCAGGGGAACTTTACTGACAAATGTACTTGCTGTGGGTGTTTCACAGTGTCCTATGGGAGAGTAATCCATGGAGAATTGTCCTCTTGAGTTAATTAGCAGACAGTAGTGCCTGCTTGGAGACCAACGTCAGAGCCGTATTACATACAGCCTCTCCAGGCCCTTGATGTGTTCGTGTTTGGGAGCCAAGGTGGGGGACAGTTACAGGAGCTTACAGAACTCAGGAAGATGGTAGGGACCACAGGATTGATTCTCTAGTGATAGCTGACACTGGTCATAGCTCCATGTCCCTGCTGCTCTGAGACAGCTGCAAATGCAGGCATCAGGGTCACAGGGAAGGGGGCAGAAATGGGTAAGGCTCAGAAACTGCCCAACATGCATGGTCCAAGTGCCATCTTGTTCGATATTAACTTGTGACCAAGTGTAATATTGTGTTGGGGAAACACTTGAATTTCCATGGTGGTTCTGTTTGTCCACACTCAGGATGGGGGGCAGTTCTGTCCTGAGTGGTCAGTGCCTTGGATCTAGAAGGTGAGAGGTAGAGCCCCTGTGTCCTCAGTGGCCAAAACTGCAGGTCACCAATGCAGAGATCATCAACAGACCTTCCAAAGCTAAGCACTCAACACCTGCTGTGAAGCCAGTTCCCCTGGTGCAGGTCTGGATGCTAGGGCTGGGGAACACACCTCACAAGCCAGATAGTGGACATAGCCTCTGCAAGGGGTGCAGTACTGGATGAGTTCCCAGAGAAAAGCTACCCATGTAGCCTGATTCAGGAAACCCTCTGCAGAGGGGTCTGGAAGGGATGAGGATGGAGGAAATGAGGGATCAGCGGCAAGAGAGATGTTCTTTGCTGAGGCTGCAGTTAGAGTGTGAGGGCATCTTTCCTCAGGGCACTGTACCGCCATCTTGCTTTCTTTTTAGAAAAACATCTCTCTCTCTCTCTCTCTCTCTCTCTCTCTCTCTCTCTCTCTCTCTCTCTCACACACACACACACACACACACACACACACACTAGTGTATAAATGGTATGAGTGTCTGTATATGTGTCATGGTATGTTAGCATAGGTCAGAGGACAGCTTGCAGGGGTCACCATGTTGCATACGAGGGATCAAGCTCAGATGATCAGCTTGGTGGCAGGTCCCTTTACCCACCGAGTTCTCTCAGGGCCTTGTTAAACAGAGGGTATACTCTCACTTACAAGCCAAAGGCAGCGTGGCCCCCATGACCCTGGAGCTTATCCAGCTCCAGCTTTCCTGGATGAGATTGTCTTTTGAGGAGTTGTAACGTGAGGTGACCCAAGCGTGCTGTAGGCTATTGGTTTTAGCAGGAAATTAGATGCCCACAGAGGCCCTGGCCCTGCACAGAGATTGTTGGCAGGAGGCAACGGTGGTGGAGGACTGAGTCTGCTTCTTTGAGATTTGGAGTCTGGCTTGTGGCTTCCCAAATCTGCCTGGCAGGGAGTGCCCCCAGGACTCTGTGTATGTAGCCCAGTTCCTAGATTCAGGACCCTAGAATTGGTCTCTCTTTCTGATACACATATACACACATGCTCTCACACAGGGACACAGACCCATTGACTGGCTGGCCTCTCAGACTCTCCCATCTTGTCCCTTGAGCCTGCTATGCCCCTGGCCTTTCCTAGCCTCCCTGGCTGTCCATGAGAGTGGTGTTAGTGACACGGTGGCCCTTGGCCAGAAGCAGCTCCCGCTGCATCTTCCTGTCGCCACCACCAGGCTAAATATAACCTGACACTGCACAGCCCTGGGCTGCTCCTCCGGAGACAGCCTCTGCCTGGGGGGCGGACAGGGCCAACTGCAGCCTCCCTGCCCTCAGTGTGACTTTGGGCTCATTTTGGCACAGCTCCTCCTGCTTGGAGTGGGGCAAGGCAGACGACCAGGATGAGGGTGCTGGAGGTCACCTTCCCTGCAGGGACCTGCTACTCTGCCTCATTACAGCTGCAGATGCTTCTAGAAGGCCATCTGTCACCTCATCTGGCACCCAGAGCAGAAATCTCTCGTCCCTGTGGTATGCACAGAGAATCTAAGCTCAGAGAGGTGGGTGACCTGTCTGCAGCTACACAACAAATGCAAGGGAGAGCGGGGTCTCCTGATAGTTGGGGGGCAGAATACCTCATTTTCCCAGGGCACACCCACTGTTTGGTTTGTTCTGTCTTGCTTATCCTGTCCAGATGCCAATTAGGGTCCGATTGAACCCCTGGCTCAGTCAGAGTAGGCGCCAGGGCCATCTTCTTGGTAATGTTATCCCAGATGCTTCACCTGTGGTGGCATGCTCAATGGTACTGTGACGTAATGGGGAAGCCATGCAGCCGGCTGCTATACAGCTGAGACCCTGACCTCGCCAGCTTGCCCAAGGCTTCGCAGGTCATCTGTAGGTCTTGTCTGAACTGTCACCACCTATAACTTCTGCTAAGGCAGGCCTGGGCCAGTGGTGCTTCGAAGTGGGAGGTTAGGTTTTGGTGTATTGGAAGCAAGCCTGAGCTGGGCGAGTGCAGATGCCAGGCAGGTCCACTACAAAGTGGACCCCCTGGTGTGATGTAGCATGGAATCCCAGCAAGCCAGGGTTTGTCGTCTGAGCAGGACTTTTCTGCTATCAGAGTGAGTGGAACCTGCTACACCAGGGTCCCTTCTACTTGCATCCCTACTTAGCGACATGCAGTGAGCAGCATGACCTTTGAAGGCTGCCGAGAGACTGACTGGTTTGGGTTATCACGATCTTCCAGATCCTGTAGGTATGTGGTTACTGTCATGCCTGCCATCCTCTTTTTATTTCTATCCTGAGAGGTCAAAGACAGGCTTAAACTAGGCAGGGAGGCCCTGATATCCAAATGGCAGCTCTAGAGCCTGGCTGGTGCTGGGGGAGGTATCAGGGTATGTTCTGCTATTAGCCACTTAACTCAGACTGTCCCAGGGGGCAATTGACAAGGTTCATCTTTCTTGTGAGTATGCAAAGCTCTCTTCTTGAGCCAGGCTGTCATATACTATGTCATTTCATCCAGACTTTGGCCCAGTAAATAGGTGTGATCAATGCCCTATGACAGATAAGCATTCTGTAAGGTGACTCCCCCATCTACTGTGCCATGTCCATCTTGAGAAAGAGAATGGTGCTCCCTGCTGTCCACTTCAGTGTCCCACCCCCCTACCCTGTCCCACTCATCTGGTCTGTAGTGTTCCAAGAGCTGTCTGCCTCTTGAATGTGGGCAGTGCCTGCCACGGAGTGGTGCTGGGTGGAACTGCAGCCTTGCCAGTTCTGGCCCCAGGGCCCTCCTTGAGGGTGCCTCTTCCTTACATGAGCTGGACCATTACTGGGATCACAGGTCAAGTGAGAAGGGAGGAATAGGGTAGTGACTAGGGAGAGGCCGGGTAGATAGGCACTGTTCCAGGCTCCCCAGGGACAGCTCAGCCACTTGTTCACAACCTTTCTTCTCAGCTGGAAAGCTGACCGCAGGTGATTTGTTTTGTGCTTGTACCCGTGGGCCCTGCCTGCAACCTGGCTGTCCTTCTCTTACCCCCAGAAATCCCCTCCATACTTCTAGCCAAAGATCTGGGATTGGTGACCTGGAGGTCACATAAACTCTGCCAAGTTGGCAAGTGAGATGCTACATCTAGAGCCGATGGCCTGCTTTGTTTCCATGCATGGTACTGCAATCTATTTCCACGTAGGGTGGGAGGGGGGGGGGGGGGGGGGGGGAAGGGGGATGAAGGTCACATCTCGGAACAGCCAGTCCTTTCACAGAGGGGGAGTATCAGCATTCTGTGTCTGTGTATCTGGCAGTGGGAAACACGCTTGTCCTGTGAGAGGGGCCTATCTCGAAGTTTCTCTTGGAGAGAATTAAAAACAATTATTTTCAGATGCAGGGACCTAGGGTCACTGTCTGAGCTGCCAAGGTCTGATGTGGCTACCTGAGATGCAGGGCCCTGGGTTGTATGGTTTCTCTTACTGAGGAGCCTGGGCTGAATGGATAGAATGCTGAAGTTACCAGGTCCGAATTTCTTGGCCCCTTTCAGGGATAGAGACCCTAAGTCATCTGGAAGAGCCAGAGTTATCTTGGTTCTAGACTCCAGGTTTCTTTGACACATGTGCTGGTGAGCATAGTGGCTTGGGGCCTAGATCTCTGGGGCTCTTGGGGTCTCTCCGGCCTTGGTAACCTAGTCTCCTGCCCCTCTATAGTCCTGAGGAGGCCAGTTCCTGCTCAGGCCGTTGCTGGCCATCACCATATTAGGGCATAAACTCCAGGCTGTCTGTCTGGGTGCCAAACGGCCTCCAGCTGGGCCCAGGCACCCCCACCCCCACCACACACTGCTTCAACACCACAGCTGTGTGTCAGAGGCCGGAGGTCAGGGGACAAGAGCAGCTGCTAAAGGGGCACCCAGGCAGAGCTCCTGAGCTCAGGGCCCTCGGCTAGGGGCAGGAGAGCCCTGGTGATGGTGAGTGCAGGGCTAGTGGGTAGGGCAGGGAGCTCCTGACTGGCTCCTCCTGGGCTTTGCCCTCACCTCTGTGACTGTCTGACTGGGTTTCAGAGGCTCTCGTTTGACTGGGAAACCCACAGCTGCTGGAGTCACTTGTCTGCTATGGTCTCAGTCCCCTATCAGCATGTCTGCACTAGGGTTGGCCAGTGTCTCCAAAAGCCCAGCCCTTTACGGCTGGCTGGCTTAGCCACAGCTTGCACTCTTCTGGACTTTTAGTGCTCACCCACTCAGGCCTGGCTAACAGGCATCAAGTGAGTTCCAGGCTCCATTTTTCCCTTGACTCCAGTCACCACCCCCCTGTACAGCCGGACCAGGGATCAGGGTAAGGGAGGGTCAGAGGCAGGGAGACCAACCTAGGCAGTTCTAGGACCTGAAGGTAAGTGAAAGACGAAGGCTGGCTGATAGGGCTCTCCTGAGACCATGTGACTTTTACCTCTTTCCCAGCCTCCTCCTTCTTCCTGATTTCCTTTTCCATGGCACTATTACTGTACCACTGACACCATGGTCTGTCACCAGCTCCCAAGGTGCATTGGTTAGGCTAGGTGTTGGGCTGTTGAAAAGCAACGTGACTACCAGGAGGCAGAGAAATCAGATGAGTAATGTAATGGGAAGCTTGGATGCTGATGTTGGACAGGGGATGGCAACCTGTCTGGCTCCCTGGGAGAGGACCGAGATGTCAATGTACCCTTCTGATTCATCTAGGAGATCTTCTTGCAGGCAGGACCCTTAGATTGGTCCTGGCAGGGACACTCACCTTGAGTCTTCCTCAGTTCAGAAATCAACATGGAGGGCATTGGACTGTGTATTCCTCGGAGAGCCCAAGGGAACTGGTGGGATGATTTGGCCTGCTCCAATGACTCTAGGGGATGGAGAGAAGGAGTCAAGAATAAGAAGGACAAAGAAAAATCCTCTCTGGTGAGGGGTCAGGGTTCTTGGTTTCTGCCAGATCTTAGTCCAGTACTCTCATGACATTGGAGAATGTGTGCTCGAATACTGTGTTGGTCCCAAAGTGCCGTAAAGTTTTGAAACTCTAATTTCAAGTTGCATACTTATGGATCTACACAATGCCTGGAGACTAAAGAGAATAGAGACAAGATGGATACAGTGTCCAATCATCTATAGTGTCCACATGCCAGGTCTTGCACATACAAGACAGATACAGTATCCATTGCTCTTTAGTGTCCGTATGCACATACAAGTGTGGACTTAATGAATCTTTGTAACTACTGGGAGAATGGCTACCACTCCATTCTATAGGTGAGGAAAACAAGGCACAGGGATGCTGAGCAGCTTTAGAGCTGAGGCTGGAGCAGAAGATGCTGAACTAAAGCATGGAGTGTGTCCTTGAAGGAGGGAAAAGCACAGGCACACTGAAAAGATGGGGATACAGATGAGAACATGGAGGAAGAAAGGGTCACAAGCTGGAGAAAGAAGATGAGGAGGAGAAACAGGGAAAGAAGGCTGAGACACAAGATGGGTAGTGAGGGAGGAAGTGCAGACCAGCTGGCAGTCTGGCACAGCCAGCTGCAGGGTCAGACCAGGGTCAGGAATTGCAGATGTGGGCTGTTGGGGTGTGGTAGGAGCCTATGGGCCCTTTTGGGTTCAGAGGTCCTTCCTGGTAATTTTGTGTCATGCACACGTGGGGAGCAGGATCTGGGGTCACCATGGCCCATGCCTTTCCTATTCTGCAGGGAGCTGCTTCCTGTGTCTGGTGGATGTGGTACCAGTGAAGAATGAGGATGGGGCTGTCATCATGTTCATCCTCAACTTTGAAGTAGTGATGGAGAAGGACATGGTAGGGTCCCCGGCTCATGACACCAACCACAGGGGGCCCTCTACCAGCTGGCTAGCTTCTGGTAAGTGCAGCCAAACTCCTGAGCCAGCTCAGGACTACATGAAATGAGGTCTTGTTTCCCTGAGTCACATGCTTGTGTGAGGGTGCAAGGAACACCAAGGAATGATTTGGTCAGTCTACCTAGACCAGGATAGAGAAACACCCACGCATAGTAGAGCTCAGCATCGCAGGTTCTTCAGGCAGAGCATGTTTTCTAGCCTTGCCTCCTGGATCCCCATGTAGCACCCTGGAGAAATAATAGGTGCTTGCTTAAGCAGCATTAGCAACCAGATCATTAGAAAGCTCTGTCTCATGGACTCAGCTTTTCTGTGGTCTGGCCAAGACCCAAGAGTAGAAGTTAATGGAAGAAAAGATAGGAAGGCATGTTGGCCTTGGCTGAAAACGGCAGCTTCAACATTTCTCCTGGTTGACCCAAAGGTTCAGATCCTCTGCTTTCCCCAGGAGGCATTTTTTTTTGGGGGGGGTTAATTAAACAATTCTCCTTAAAGTCATGAAAACAAAACTCATCTCTTGGGTTTTAGTGAAACTAGCCGTATGGATGCCAGCTGCTGGGTGACATGGTTCCCATTTACTGTGTGACCTTTAGTGACCTACCCAAGGCTTGGGTCAGTCTCTGTATTACCCTCTCAACCAGTAGAATCATGGAGATTCATGGAATCTGGGGAATAGATGACTGATTTTAGAATTGTCTAGGTTCAGGGAATCACATACTGTGCATGGAGAGGGGTGAGGGCCTGCCACTATTAGGGATCCAGTTCTTTTTGGTCACCCCGCACACCATAGGCTGCCCTTTCCCCACAGGCCGGGCCAAGACCTTCCGCTTGAAGCTGCCTGCCTTGTTGGCACTGACCGCCAGGGAATCATCTGTGCGAACGGGAAGCATGGGCAGTGCCGGAGCTCCCGGGGCCGTGGTGGTAGATGTGGACCTGACGCCGGCAGCACCCAGCAGTGAGTCCCTGGCCTTGGATGAGGTTTCTGCCATGGACAACCACGTGGCAGGGCTTGGGCCCGCAGAAGAGAGGCGAGCACTGGTGGGACCAGGGTCAGCTTCACCTGTAGCCAGCCTCCGAGGCCCTCACCCGTCGCCTCGGGCTCAGAGCCTTAACCCTGACGCCTCAGGTTCCAGCTGCAGTCTGGCCCGGACTCGCTCTCGGGAAAGCTGCGCTAGTGTGCGCCGGGCATCTTCCGCGGATGACATCGAGGCAATGCGGGCTGGGGCGCTGCCCCCTCCACCTCGCCATGCTAGCACAGGTGAGGGCGCAGGCCTGGGATCCCTACTCCAGCCCCTTGCTTCCCGCCTGTCTGCCAAGCCTGCATTGTCCCAGGCCCCTCATTTCCTCTCTCCCTCCTACCTCTTAGGTGCCTGGGAGTCTGGGAAATGGAAATCCCATTAAGTACCTATTTAATCTCATTAAGTGGACCTTTACTCTATTAAATGTCCATTCATCCCGTTACATTCTTCTACTCAAAGAATCCTTGCTGGCCCACGGGGCTAGCTGTCCCAGGACATCCTGGAACAGGGATAGCCATGGAACTGGAAAGAGACGAGAGAGATGTAGAGGCTCCTAAATCTATCTGAGCTCTTCCATTCCTTTCCCCTGCCTTCTTCTCATGGTGGCATGTTTCCTTAAAACCCAGAGAGGTCTGGCCCTTACTTGTTTTCATGGGTCTTCTGAGTTACCTCATTGCTTGCTATCCTACCCCCTTGGTCTTTGTCATTGTAGTATTTTTGTCAGTGGCCTGGCTTCCCATCATCCTCTGGCCCACCCACCTGACCAAGTTTTGTGTCTCCATCCCAGGGGCCATGCACCCCCTGCGCAGTGGCCTGCTTAACTCCACCTCAGACTCTGACCTTGTGCGCTACCGAACCATTAGCAAGATACCCCAAATCACCCTCAACTTTGTGGACCTCAAAGGCGACCCTTTCCTGGCTTCACCCACCAGTGACCGGGAAATTATAGCACCCAAGATAAAAGAGCGGACCCACAATGTCACCGAGAAGGTCACCCAGGTAGGTGTCCAAGGTGCTCTCTTCTCGCCTTAGAGGAAGTTGGACCTGGGGAGGAGGGGCAAGGTTGTTGTCAAAGTTGGGGGTTGGAAGGCTAGTCAGTGAGGGAAGCTGTGGGGCTGGTGGGGAAAATGCCCAGTGTTGGGCTACAAGAAGGGAGTTTGAGATGAGAAGGCTTGTAGAGAGAGAGGCTGCTGGAGAGGGAGGAGGGGGCTTTTAGGATGGGCAGGTGTGAGTGACCAGTAGATAGGGTACATGGCTCTATCGTACAAGGTGAAGATGAAGCGCTTGAGACAGAGATACTGGGAAGGCCATGGTGGGTGAGAGAAGGCAGCTAGAGGGGTGAGAAAGATATATCTGAGGGGTCACTGGGGCAACAGGAGTGGACTTCAGTTAGAAAGGGCCACACAAGTCAAGGTCAGGATGGTCTTGATTCTTGTAGGCCAGCGTGGTATACCAGATGGCCTGGGGTGTCTGCCGTGTCCACCTAGTGCGGAGAGTGGGATTTCCTTCTTGTGGCGGGTGGGGAGCATTGCTAGTGGGTATAAAGCTCTCCAGGGATCAGGGAATACAGCTTTCATTTCGGCAGCCCTGTTTTGAAGGCTCCTCTGGTCCTGTCCCTCCTAGCAGTGAGGTGGCTTACAAGACCAACTCGGCCACAGCTACTTTCCATGTTGGCATTGGTGAGGTCTTAGCAGTGAGAATCCCTGGAGAAGAAGGGCCTGTTGTTCTAAGCTGCCCCGCACAGCAGCTGCCCTGTGAGGGATCTGCTCAGCTCTGGGCTCCCTTGGCCTGCCTTCTGGACATACTCCTGTGCCTCTGGCTCTCTGGGTTCCGGCTGCCCCTTTGCATTTCCTCCAGAACATGCCTCTCACCCTGGAGCCTTTATCTGGCTCACTCTTCTCTCTCTCTGGGTCCTACCTATCTCTTCCCACCTGGGTGTCTGGCATCTACCCTGTTCCTGGACCCAAAGTGCGTATGCCTTCGTTGTGTGAGTCTCTGCCTATCCGTCTGTGGACTGCCTGTGATGCCCCTGCCAGTCACCTGGCGTCTCTCCATCTCTGGGTGTCTCTGCCTGACTCTGGCTGGCTCAGCACTGGACTGGCGGGGCGGGGGTGTTGGGGAGACCATTAATCTGCGGTGACAGGCCAGGCTGCCGGGTGGAGGGGGAGGGGCTAGGGCTGCGGGAGCGGCTGCAGCAGGAGCCTAGAGCGGGTTGCAAAGGCGGGGGCCGCTGGCCGGGCACGGGGCAGAGGGCGGGCACGGGCTGGGCGGGGGGGTTGGGGGGGGGAGGGAAGGCAGAGTGGTGGAGTCGGGGTGGGAACCTGGCAGGAGGAGGGGCTGGCCGGCAGAGGAGCTGCGGTTCCCACCGCGGGTGTTGGGCTGGCGGCAGGCGGGCAGAGCACAGCACCCTGGTAGCGGGGGCCCACACTAAGGGGCCATGTGCAGCAAGAACCAAGCAGGCAGCTGTTCATACTCACTGCCTAGGTGACCCCAGCCCCAGGGCCCAGCCCCAGCCATTCTGGCTTCATGCCAGAGGCGGCTCTGGCTGCCAGTCGGCCAGCCCTGGGCTGGCAGCCTGGCCTGGGACTGCTGCTGGGGTACAAGTGAGGCCCTGGCAGGGCCCTGGGGCCTTAGGCCAATCAGGCTGGGGGGAGCTAAGTCCTCCATGGCGATTCCAGCGGGGAAGGAGAGCAGGACAGGGGCTCTGCAGCCCAGGGCCCAGAAAGGCCGGGTGAGGCGGGCAGTGCGCATCTCCAGCCTGGTGGCCCAGGAGGTAGGTGATTCCCTCAGCACCCGATTCTTTTCTTGGGCTGGGACACCGAGGCAGGTGGGAGTTGTGGCCCAGAGGGCTCTGGCTGCAGTTGGGGAGAGGGCTTCTGAGAAGCAGGACAGGTTGAGAGTTCTTCGGTGTGGCCCACCACTGAGCTCCTCATTGCTCTCCTCCTGGCTGCTGGCTAGGTTCCCGGGGTTTCCCTTGCCTTGGCAACTCCTTTGCTATGGCACCTATGCCCCACAGTCTTCTAGTTTAGATAGGGAAGAAAGAGACGCTAGGAAGCAGTTAGGTGTCCAGAGAGGATGACGGGGAGATGGAGAGAAACAGGAACCAGTAGGCAGCAGCTAGACCTGACACAGAGGTGCTGGGGCTCCCTTACTGTGACATTGTGGTCAGCAGTGAAGGCTTGCCTTACTCTTGTCTCAGGAGGGAAGGGATCAGAGGCTGCTCAGTGGGCAATGAGGGCAGACTGAAATGAAGCATTAGCTCACCTCTTTAGGGCATCCTGGGCCACTGTCCCATCAGCTGGTGTTGCCTCCCCACCCCACTGACTCTCCTGCTTTAGAACCTGGAGGTAGCTCTGGGTGATTCTGAGAATCCCACCCCTGCCAGCATCACTGCTGTCCTTGACTCCCTCTGTTTGGGTTCATATGCTCCTCCCAGCAGGGGAACGGATACAGGTGAGAGTTTTCTCTTCCAAGGTGAAGATCCAAGGTCGAGTCAGTCCTCTGTAAGAGCAAATCACAGGGCTTAGAGAGCTGGCTTAGAGCCATGTGGTAAGCCAGTGGCTCCAGAGAGCAGATTGGCCCTTGGGTAGATGGAACTAGCAAGTTTGGGCCTTATATACTAGACTTGGTGGATATTTTAATGCAAATGTGCACTGGGGCTGTGGGCAGACCTGGGGGACAGGGTCACTCTTGTCTGGGGTGGTCCAGTATAGCTCCCCAGGCCTGTGTTCAGGCACAGAGATGGGTCCTATGGAGTATCAGGCACCACCTTTTGCCCCTTGTCTGTGGGATCCTAGCCTTCTCTTTTTTGATGGCTTGAAAGTCATTAACCTCATATATACTAAGACTGCATTTTAATTAATAGGCCCTTAGTCTGAAGGCAGGGCAGACTTAGGATCCTCCTCTGACAGGGCCTGGTACTCATCTCCACCCTATCTCTTTTCTTTGAAGTCTCTGTGTCTATTCCAGGGGCAAATCCTTCCTCAAGATCCGTCTTTCTTACCAGCTCCTTTCCCTAAGATGGTCTCTAAACAGCACCACCTATGCAGACAGGCTTGAGGGATTCCCACTTGAACGTGAATGAGACTCTTTAGGACTTCACTGAGCCCAGAGACCTGAGGTTGTGGGGCCGTGGGATTCAGGGCTTCTGGGACAGGGCTAAAACCTCTGGGGTTGGGGAAGCTTAGGCTCTTGCTGCAGGCATGGCCAAGGCTGGAGGGATTGAGGAAGGGATTCCAGCTGACTCAGATGTCTGCCAGAGGATTCTCAGGGTGGGCGGCCAGGGGGCCTTCTGACACCTAGGAAAGCTACTTCTCCCTGGGCAGGTTTGGGAGCAAGACTGCTGGCTGTGCTTGCTGCCTCCTGTCCCTCTGCTGGACTGCCTGATGGCTGTGCTTGCTGCCCCTGTCCCTCTGCTGGGCTGCCTGCTGGCTGTGCTTGCTGCCCCTGTCCCTCTGGTGGGCTGCCTGTGCCTCTGGTGTTGTCCCTTGTTCCTCTGGTGGGCTGCCTGCTGGCTGTGCTTGCTGCCCCTGTCCCTCTGCTGGGCTGCCTGTGCTTGAGGGTTGAGGGCTTGTGTCTGAGGATGGGGTTCTGTGCAGGCTGAGAGTGCATCTCTGAGCCATTCTGGGTATACATCCCTCCGTATTCCTGAGGTACCTGGGTTGGACTCTGTCCCTGTGGCCCTTTGTAAGAGCGTGGGAGGCTTCTCTGGGTTGAGGTGGAGAGAGGCCTGAGAAAGAATAGCAGCAGGGAGAGAGAGCT
This sequence comes from Montemys delectorum, assembly GCA_019843815.1. Classification (NCBI taxonomy): domain Eukaryota; kingdom Metazoa; phylum Chordata; class Mammalia; order Rodentia; family Muridae; genus Montemys; species Montemys delectorum. The sequence continues at coordinate 28,152 of JADRCD010170188.1, read as the reverse complement.
TCTCCCCTCAGGGAGGCCAAGGGGCCTGAGAATGGCGGCTGGCATCTCTGGACAAGTGGTTTGAAGTGAGGGAGCCTATTTTATGTGTTGGAACTCTGGCTCCTGGGCTCACTGCCCAGTTGGGAACTGCAGTCCTTGGAACATATTCTAGACTGAGATGGTGTGTGTGTGTGTGTGTGTGTGTGTGTGTGTGTGTATGTGTGTGTGTGACAAGATTGTATGGTGAGAGTTGGATTGTGCAGTCTGAGGGTCTGGGCTGTTTTGTGGTGGAAACAATATTGGGCCTTCCTGCATGATGATCCAAGCTCATGTGTTTTGGGAACTGTCAGAACTGTGTGGAGTCAGCCAGGATGTCCCATGGCTGGCTGACTGGCATTCTGGGAACTTTAGTGCCCAGGTTTGGGGTAATCACTTTCTATGGCTACTTGGCTGAAGATGAGCATTCTGATGGAAATATGCTCTACTTGGCCATAGTACCAACTTTTGCTCTGAAGTCCCATGACCCTTCCTCATACCCACACCTTAGGTCCTGTCCTTGGGAGCAGATGTGCTGCCTGAGTATAAGCTGCAGGCCCCAAGAATCCACCGCTGGACCATCCTACACTACAGCCCCTTCAAGGCGGTGTGGGACTGGCTCATCCTGCTGCTGGTCATCTATACGGCAGTGTTCACACCGTACTCGGCGGCCTTCCTGCTGAAGGAGACTGAAGATGGGTCCCAAGCCCCTGACTGTGGCTATGCCTGCCAGCCTCTGGCTGTAGTGGACCTCATTGTGGACATCATGTTCATTGTGGACATCCTCATCAATTTCCGTACCACCTACGTCAACGCCAACGAGGAGGTGGTCAGCCACCCTGGCCGTATTGCTGTACATTACTTCAAGGGCTGGTTCCTCATTGACATGGTGGCTGCCATCCCCTTCGACCTGCTCATCTTTGGCTCTGGCTCTGAGGAGGTGGGCTTAGCAGGGGGCAGCCAGGAGAAAAGAGCCAGGAGGGAGTAGGGTGGAGGGGTAAAAGAAGAAGACACTACACAGGAAAGGAGGGTCCTAACAAATAAATCTATGCTTGTTCACCCACAGGGTCATAAGGCGCTGGAAGGGGCATTTCCCCCTAAAGTTGGGAATATAATTTTCTAACTTACACAAAAGTTCCCTCCTACTTAGAATTCTGGCCTAGCACCTTCAGGTGACTGTTGGTCTAGTTGGAGCCTCTCTCTCCTCATTCTCAGCATGGAGACCCTTAGCACTTTGTCTCACAGATTAGTGACATCTGTGCCTGGAGCAGTGTGGGAGGCGCTTTATGCCACGTGTTTTTCATTATCAGGGAGAGTTCCTAGGGAGAAGTCTTTTATGGCACCAGCACGGTACTGTGCTCCTTATTCATGTGCCCTCACACTGAACATGTCCCCTCCTCCAGCTGATCGGGCTGCTGAAAACTGCGAGGCTACTGCGGCTGGTGCGTGTGGCTCGGAAGCTGGATCGCTACTCGGAGTACGGGGCAGCAGTGCTCTTCCTGCTCATGTGCACCTTCGCGCTCATTGCGCACTGGTTGGCCTGCATCTGGTACGCCATCGGCAACATGGAACAGCCTCACATGGACTCACACATCGGCTGGCTGCACAACTTGGGCGACCAGATCGGCAAGCCCTACAACAGCAGCGGCCTGGGAGGACCCTCCATCAAGGACAAGTATGTCACAGCGCTCTACTTCACCTTCAGCAGCCTCACCAGCGTGGGCTTTGGCAATGTCTCTCCTAACACCAACTCAGAGAAGATCTTCTCCATCTGTGTCATGCTCATTGGCTGTGAGTGCGTCCTGGAAGCGGGTGAGGGGTGGAGCCACGGCTGGATAGAAAGGGTGGTGAAAGTCCTAGGATGGAGCAAAGTGGCCCCGCCCCCTCCTCTTCCCTTCCTAGAGTCCTGGGCTCACAGTTCAGTTTGGAGGCTGGGACACCAAGGCAGGAAATGCTGAAGGTTGGCGTGTGTTTGAGCATGTGTATGTCCACTCTCAGACTGAGTCGTGACCGGACCGCGAGTGTCGTTGACCTGGTGCGGGGCCTGAGCAGAGGGTCCCCCGTGGGCGGGCGGGGTCCCTGCGGATGCTGACGGCCCCACTCACCCACGCCCCCAGCCCTCATGTATGCCAGCATCTTCGGCAACGTGTCCGCCATCATCCAGCGACTGTACTCGGGCACGGCCCGCTACCACACACAGATGCTCCGCGTGCGGGAGTTTATCCGCTTCCACCAGATTCCCAACCCCCTACGCCAGCGCCTCGAGGAGTACTTCCAGCACGCTTGGTCCTATACCAACGGCATCGATATGAACGCGGTGAGGCACTAGTGGGTGCGGGGGCACCCTTGTGGTACATCCAGCATATCTCCTGTGGTTGTAGTTAGTATTAAAGAACCTGAGAATTGGGGCTGGAGAAATAGCTCAGTGGTTAAGAGCACTGACTGTTCTTCTAGAGGTCCTGAGTTCAATTCCCAGCAACCACATGGTGGTTCACAACCATCTGTAATGGGATCTAATGCCTTCTTCTGGAGTGTCTGAAGACAGCAACAGTGTACTCACATACATAAAACAAACAAACAAACAAATATTAAAAAAAAAAGAACCTGAGAATTACATAGGATTCTGACCGTGAAACGCCATCTGGAGCTCTCCCACTGGGAGAGGCCAGGCTCTTCACACATCCCATGTAAGACAGACGGACGTGGGAAATCAATTGCTGCACTTCCAGATAAGAACTTGGTCAGGAAAAAAAAAAAAAAAAAAAAAAGAAAAGAACTTGGTCAGGGTGGGATCTCGGGTGCTGAGGGGGTTCTGGGCCCCCACAGGTTTGGCAGCCGTTGGTCGGGTCGGAATTGGGAGGAGCAGCTTTTCCCTGAGCCAGAGGTGTGACCTAGTGGACTGGTGTTTGGACTGACACTTGAGAGGTCATGCTGAACCATCCCCGTTTGCAGGTGCTGAAGGGCTTCCCCGAGTGCCTGCAGGCTGACATCTGCCTGCACCTGAACCGCTCGCTGCTGCAGCATTGCAAGCCATTCCGAGGGGCCACTAAAGGCTGCCTGAGGGCCCTGGCCATGAAGTTCAAGACCACACATGCACCACCAGGGGACACATTGGTGCATGCTGGGGACCTGCTCACTGCCCTCTACTTCATCTCCAGGGGCTCCATCGAGATCCTGCGGGGTGATGTCGTGGTGGCCATCCTGGGTATGGGGTGGGGATGCCCACTGAAACCCAGAGAGACCTGAGCCCTCTGAATACACTGGGGGGTGTGGGGTTGCTGGCAGGATTCTTGGGTTCTTGGGCAACAGAGAGGAACCCTGCGGGACATGGGGCTGTTGGATTGGGAGACTACGCAGCCTCCCCCTGCACTTGAGAGAACTTCAGGATCTATCCATAGAAAGGCATCTAGTGTTTCCTTAAAGTTGAATATCGTCTTGTAGTTGGTGGGACATACTCAGCTGGAGGTTGTGCATCCGCCTTCACTGAGGACATGGTTCCCTGAAGCTTTATGTCTCGCCTGTGGCCATTGTGTGCATGGATGGCACTTGGACAGCACGGCGGCTTCTTGCCCTCCCATGGTTTTTGGTTTTGGTCCTACATGCATCAAACTTTTGCTTATGGCTCATAGTAGGGCATTTTAGACTTTTACTTCACAGTTCAGCCCAAACATGTATACTACCTCACAACCTATTCCCTTCCCAACGAAATCACGTTTTAGTGAGCACATTTTGGTCTTTTCTGTGCTTTGCTGTGCTAAGCTATGCTGTCCTGTTTTCTTTCAGTAAAACAGTATTGGTTCTGATTGACCACTGAGCTGCCATTTATAGTTTGGAGCCCACAGTTTATAGGGAACTGCACTTTGTTAGGAGGGTGTTTGAGGACAGAAGTAGAGTTGTCCCAAGGAAGCCATGGCTGTAGGCAAGAGCTGGAGCATCCTTGGTGGTTTCTTCTGGCTGAGTAGTTGCTAGGAGACTCCAAATCCCTGGTCCTCTCCTCTGTCACCTCTGGCCACTGGTGTTGCCCCATCTGCTGAGAGCCCTGAGAACATGAACTGGCTCATGCTTCCTTAGCTGTGCGGCTGGGAGCTGGATGACTGGGGATGCTGTCCAGGGTGGACATGACCCAGAGGGTGCCTGCTTTTCTCCCACCGATGCCATGGGCTCAAGCCTTTGTCTTCTCCGTGGCCTCCAGGGAAGAATGACATCTTTGGAGAGCCTTTGAACCTGTACGCACGTCCTGGAAAGTCCAATGGGGATGTGAGGGCCCTCACTTACTGTGACCTGCACAAGATCCATCGTGATGATCTGCTGGAGGTGTTGGACATGTATCCCGAGTTCTCAGATCACTTCTGGTCTAGCCTGGAGATCACCTTCAACCTTCGAGATGTGAGTGGGCTGCCTTTATCCCCAGGAGAGCTGATGATTGGCAGGCTGCCCCTTCACTGTGACTTTGGATATGCAGCTTCTCTGCCTACTTTTCTGTCGTCATAGTCAGATCAGGCTCTGAAAGTACCAACCTCAGCGTGTTGGGGGAAAGAGGACCAGGTGGGGGTGGGGCGTGGGCGGGGGCGGGGAGGGAAGCCGTCTTCCTTACAGCCCCACCTCCCTATGTTAACGAAGGGGTACAGTTGCCTGTCCCACCCCCATATTCAAGGTCAGCGAGACGGGATGGACCTAAGGGCCCTGACTCTTCTCTTGGTTGCAGACCAACATGATTCCTGGCTCCCCCGGCAGCGCAGAACTAGAGAGCGGCTTTAATAGGCAAAGGAAGCGCAAACTGTCATTCCGCAGGCGAACGGACAAGGGTGAGGTGGTCAAGGGAGGGCAGGAGGAGAGTGGAAGGCAGAGGGGGGAGTGGGGGCAGGGTCAGGCTGTGCAGACTCCACCCCTTGCCCAGCTGGCAGACGTGCAGTTCTCCAGTGCACCCCACCCCCATGCCTCCCTTCTGCTGGACAAAGGCTGGGCTTTTGGTCTTTATCATGCCTGAGTGTTGTCTAGTAGGCCTTGACCCCTTAAAGAGAAGAGGGAGGTGGCAGGAGGGAGCACAAGAACAAAAGAATAAGCAGAGGGCTACAGAGAGCCAGGGGTCTGGAATCAGTGGTGCCCCAAGGATGCTACCGAGCCAGGGGAGTGGGGGTAGATAAACTTTATTTATACTCACGCCCTGCTCCTTTCCAGGCTTGCTCAGCTCCCCTTGTCCCTTCTCTGTTCTCCCCTCTCTCTGAGGTATGTTCTCTGTTTCCCACAGACACAGAGCAGCCAGGGGAAGTGTCAGCCCTGGGGCAAGGCCTTGCGGGAGTTGGGCCAGGGCCGAGTTGCCGGGGGCAGCCGGGAGGGCCATGGGGGGAGAGCCCATCCACCGGCCCTTCCAGCCCAGAGAGCAGCGAGGATGAGGGCCCGGGACGCAGCTCTAGCCCCCTCCGCCTGGTGCCCTTCTCCAGCCCCAGGCCTCCCGGAGACCCCCCAGGTGGGGAGCCTTTGACGGAGGATGGGGAGAAAAGTGACACCTGTAATCCCTTGTCAGGTAGGCTTGGGCCATGGGGGTAGGAGTGAGTGTGGGGGCGGGGGGGAGGGGATGGACCGCACAGGGGACGGGCAGGGACTGACTGGCAGGGGCCTAACTCTTCCTGACCTCACTCTTCCTCTCTGGCTCCAGGTGCCTTCTCTGGGGTGTCCAATATTTTCAGCTTCTGGGGGGACAGTCGGGGGCGCCAGTACCAGGAGCTGCCTCGATGCCCTGCCCCGGCCCCCAGCCTCCTCAACATCCCCTTGTCTAGCCCTGGTCGTCGATCCCGGGGCGATGTGGAGAGCAGGCTGGACTCACTCCAGAGACAGCTGAGCAGGTGAAGAGGGGTGCCCAGAGAACGGGCACAGGGTAGTTGGCACTGTGGGGGAGCTTGGGGCCTCTTTAGGTTTCTGCTGGTATTTCAGGGGTGCTCTGTCTAGGCCTGTCTGTGCCAGGTGGGTGGACCCTCTCCTTCCTCAGCTGGGTGAGGAGGGAGACTAGAGAGGACTAGCTATCTCTACTTCTGAGACCTCTTCCTTCCTTGCCCCAGGCTGGAAACCCGGCTAAGTGCAGACATGGCCACTGTCCTACAGCTGCTACAGAGGCAAATGACCCTGGTCCCTCCTGCCTACAGTGCTGTGACCACCCCTGGGCCTGGCCCCACTTCCACATCCCCTTTGTTGCCTGTCGGCCCAGTCCCCACTCTCACCCTGGATTCGCTTTCTCAGGTACATTCTGGAGCCCACTCCCAGCCCCCAGCCACACTCTCTCTGCCCCAGCTACTGCTTTGTCATCTCTCAGCTGGGTGTGAAATGTGACCTCCTCACCCCCCAGCCTCTTCTACCTGCTCCTGCGTTCCTCCTAGCACTGCTCACGAGCAATGCACCTGCCTGCAGAGTGGCCTAAGGGCCAGGTGTAAACGAGGAGTCTGAGCCTGGGACTTGGGTGTGGATGCTGCTTGAGAGTGGTCCCTGCTGTGGTTATGCCCCCTAGCTCTGCTGCCTCTCATCTCGGCTCTCACGATAGCAGTGCTATAGCACCCTGAAGGCTGCTGGCATTTCCAGGGTGCCAAAATCGGGACTCTTGAGATAGGACCTCTCTGATCCACATCTCTTCTCTTTGAGCAGCCTCCTGAGGGACAGCTGTAGCTGAGCCTTTTCTGCCAGCTCCAGCTTTGATGAGCACTTGAGGGGGGCTCCTGTGGCACCCAGAGGTGGCCTGGGATCTACTCCAGTCCCCGGCTCTGCTCCCCGTCCCATATGCTGCTTGCTCCTGTTTGCAGACACCAGGGCCCACGTCAGCAAATGTGCCAGTCTCCCTTCACAGCCTCCCCCGCAGGGATCTCACCAGTAGACAAGTCAGCACCCACATCCCCTCCCGCCTGCCCTAGTGCTCTCCCTGGCCTCAGAGACCCGGCCGCCGCCAGCCGCCAGCCCGCTGTTGTTTCTAAGGCCCCAGAGTTCTTTGCAAGGAGGCACCTTGTCTCTCTCTGTCTTAGCTCCCCAAGCAGGGACCTCTTATTCCATGTAGGGTTTGGCTCCAGCTGCCACGCCACATTCCCTAGGGAAGGGAAAGGCGAGAGCTTGGAATCCAGCTTCCCTGGGTGCAGAGCAAGGTCCTCTGTCAGGGTGGCTGTGAGTGGCTCTCAGTTCTTTTATTTGGCTCCTGCCACAAAGGTGCATCTCTTTACTTCCAGCAGTAGCAGCCTTCTTGTCCTCTCAGGTCCCTCTCTGCCCATCTAAGCTCCCTCTCTGCTCTCCAGCCCCCCTGGTTTTGCTTTCTCCACCCCTTCCCCCACCCCCACCCCAACATTTGCCTGCGTGCTCACATTCTGTTTTCTTTGCAGGTTTCTCAGTTCGTGGCGTTTGAGGAGCTTCCTGCAGGAGCCCCAGAGCTCCCCCAAGACGGTCCCACTCGACGCCTCTCCCTGCCCGGCCAGCTGGGGGCCCTTACCTCCCAGCCCCTGCACAGACACGGCTCAGACCCAGGCAGTTAGTGATGCTGCCCAGTGTGGACACGTGGCTCACCCTGGGTTCAGGGCATTACCTGACCGATCTCCTTGGAGAGGAGAACAGTGCAGGAGCACCTCCTCCCCCACCCTTGGGACCAGCATCTCCTCCTGCAATACCCTGGGCCCCACTGGGAGGGGCAGGGGCAGAGCTGGGCAGTGGACAGGGGGTCTGTGGTCCCCCCACTGCCCTGGGGGCATTAGCTGGTCTAACTGCCCGGAGGCACCCGGCCCTGGGCCTTAGGCACCTCAAGGACTTTTCTGCTATTTACTGCTCTTATTGTTAAGGATAATAATTAAGGATCATATGAATAATTAATGAAGATGCTGATGACTATGAATAATAAATAATTATCCTGAGGCGACTCCAGGGTGCTGGCTGGGTTCAGCCATCACCTGCTGTATCTCATGTTTAACTTCTAAATGTACTCAAGTGCCAGTGCCAGAGCCTCTGTACAGAGATCCTGACCTCTCTATGTCTAGGCCTGCAGGGGTGACCAGATATCCCCCTTTCTGTGTGTGTGTGTGTGTGTGTACTTGGGCGTGTGTTCACATGTACCCATGTACATAAAAGATAGAGAGTGCTTCCTGGGGCCAGACAATATGGTCCTGGATGCTGCCCAGTATGGACACGTGGCTCACCCTGGGTTCAGGGCATTACTTTGAGTCTGATATGATACTTGTACCCCATGTTCCACCCTTCACGATCACACTGATTTACTTTCTGGGCATTGGTCCCCAAGTCAGCCCTACGTGGCTAGAACCACACACTTATCCCTCTCAAATAGTTCACAAGTCCAGCACCGCACTCACCTGGGTTCTCTCTGGTCTGAATTTAGCCTCTCTACCCCTCGTTGGCTTTAGGTTGACCCTGTAGAGCTGAGTTTCACGTGGGTCTAGCTTTGGATACACTGGCTTCCCCACTGTGACCAGCACGTACCTGTGTCTGGCTCCAGCTGGATCTTACCTTGACTACGTTGGTCCCTGTGACCTTGTGACCTTGGCCACAAGAGGAGCTGCTGAGAAGATGGAGGTTGTAAGGTGGCTTATTGTGTTGGAAGTAAGTCAAGGCAGATATCTTGAGGACAGTGACGATTCCCCTCGCTCATGTGTGTAGGTTTGTGTGCGCTTGTGTGGTTGGGCTTGTGAACACACCCCGCAGAGATGATGCCTGTCATGTGCCAGTCAAAGGCAGTGGTAAGTTTGGCCTGGTCAGGCTGGCTTTTAGGTGACAGCACTGCCAGAAGCTGCCCAGACTGATTCTCAAGATTCCTCACCTCCCTTGTCCCTTTGAGATGAGTATGCTAACTCTGAAGACAAGCATGGTGGAACAGCCTAGAGACTCTCCCAGGACCCAGACAGGAAGAAGGGAGGGATGTCTCACCTTGACCAGAGCCTGGTAAGATTGGGAAGAGATAAAGGGAAGAGACTTATGATTTCAAAGTTGAGGCTGAGTGGTGGGCAGCAGTCAGAGTGGCTCTGCTTATCACTTAGTCCCTCTCTACCTGACACATTACACCTTTGCTATCTAGTAAATGCATGTATGTACACACACATCAGGCTGCTCACAACCATCTGCAACTCCACTTCCAGGGGGTCTGACGACCTCTTCTGACTTCTGAGGGCACCAGGCATGCATATGCTGCACAGACATATATGCAAGCAAGCGCTTGAATAGATTCATAAAATAAAAGCAAAATAAATATTAAAGAAAAATAATGTATGGCTTCCGATAATAGCCTTGTCTACCCATGTATGTTCCCTCCTAGCAAACTCTTCTCTTAAAAAGCATGTATATTTTTATACTCTGTGTGTGTGTGTGTGTGTGTGTGTGTGTGTGTGTGTGTGTGTGTGTATATACCGTAGTGATGCATGATCAGAAGATAACTTGCAGCAGTCAGTTCTCTCCTACCAGCTGGATCCCAGGGGCTGAACTTAGGTGAGCAGGCTTGGCTGCAAGTGCCTTTTCCTGCTTAACTAAAATAATAGGGTTCCATAATACTTTTTAAAATTTATTTATTCTCTCATATGTTCTATTTCAACCACAGTTCACCCTCCTCCCACTCCTCCCCATTCCTTCTTCCCCTCTCCCTCAGATTCACTTCTCCTCTGTTTCCCTTTAGAGAAGAGCAGGCCTCCCAGGGCTATCAACTGAACATGGTATAATAGGTTATGATAAGACTCATATCAAGGCTGAACAAGGCAACCCAGAAAGAGGAAGAGGGTCTGAAGAGCAGACGGAATAGTCAGAGCCATTCCTACTCCACTGTTAGGAGTCCTCCAAGAACACTGAGCTACGCCACCATAGCATATATGCAGAGGACCTAGCACAGTCCCAGGCAGGCTCAGTGACTGTTGCTTCAGTCTCTGTGAGACCCTATGGTACCTGCTTAGATGACTCTGTGGTCTGTGTCCTCTTTGATCCCTCTGTGTTTTATTTATGTGTTAGTAGATCCCGTAGAGCTGTAGTTGACAGGCATGACTTGGGTGCTGGGAACCAAACTGTGGTCCTCTGGAAGAGCAGGAAGCACCCTTTGCTGTTGACCCATCCCACTGACCTCCACATCGCTTTCCCATGCAGCCCTTAGCTCAGTCGATGCCTGCCCTCATGGCCTTGCCTCCCTCCTCTCTACACACCCCTTCATACTACTTGTATAACTTGTTTTTTGATACTTTGTGGGTTCCTTTTTCTTACATCCTTTTCCACCCCCCTTTTCTACCCTCTAACCCCCCTCTAACACTAGATAGGAGAGAAAAAAGGATGGAGGGCAAAGGAGGTGACATCATTAGACTACTTCTGCTGATTAGGGTCCTCAAATTTCTTGGGGCAAGTTTAGTCTTTGTTGTCAGGATATCTAATTTCTTCTTCTTTGCACACAACTACTTAACAAACTATGACCAACAATGATCAGCAACCAACCCTGCCCCTCGGATCCATAGCATTTACATACTCTCTTAAAAGTCCCCAGAACTCAGATGTCACACAATCACAGAAACTATCTTCAGCTCTCAAAATCACAGCCCTGCCAGAGAACGAGGCAAATCATCGCTGCTGTGGGTAACCTGAAACAGCCTTATCATAGCCCACCCCTGGGATTAAAATGAAAACATATTTTTATAATATTTCTGTTTTTTTTAAAGAAACAAAATTTTTTACTACATTCCCCCTTTCTGTTTTAAGCCATTAAGTGTCCTGTGTGCAGCAGGAAATCATAAACAGAGACATTTTCAATGAAATAAGCACTTTTCAGATCAGTGGCCAAGGTTTTCAGGAGACCTCTCCTGCTCAATTTTAATCTTTATCAGTTTTGATGGTATCCACAGCTTTTCATTTTCTGTGGAAATAAGAACAATCCACATCCCTAATGCAAAACTTTTACAGGCTTCCACTCTGATGTTAACACATCCTCATATATGTAGGATGATTTAATTCCACAGGTTTTTTGTTTTTGTTTTTTTATAACCTGGTGACTCTCAGCTGCTCTTGTCTGAAATGGCTCATAATTTTTGCTATGGGACCTCAAACCTGGCTCTTAAAGTTGTTTCCTGATGCTAAGAAATTGCCTTGGATCTCTCTTGGACCAATACTCATTGGTCCAGTGGCAACCCTTGCACCATCACCTGCATACCCCTGGAAGCCCGGGCCTCCTTCTTGTTTGAGACTTAGGAAAACCATTCCCAGTGGAGATGCCTTTCACCTTTCCTGCACACAGGATTGTATTTAATGCACCAGCATTTTGAGATCTGAGATCTCAAGTCTTGTATCTTTGCAAATGACCAAATTTCCCACAACGGGGCATTTTGATAATGGAGACCCCTAGCTATAGCTTGACCTATGACATTAGCATGATTCACATTAGAACCAATATTGGTCATAATCCTTATCCATTTGTCCATGGGCTCTGTCTGAACCCTTAATGTTCTAATAACTTTTTTGTATTTACATTTTCAAACACCAAGATCTCTATCAATACCTGCCTTGCATCAGGGTCTGATGTGACTTTGTTCACAGCTGAGACTAATCTTTGTAAAATAATTAGTGAAGGCTTCTCCAGAGCCTTCTATAATCTTTGTAAATGAAGTGGCCTTCCCCCTGGTTCCTCAACTTTGTCCCAAGCTCTTACAGCTGGTACTCGACATTGTTCTATAGTAGTTTCATCAAGTTGAATCTGTTCATGTATGTCAGAGCACTACCCTCCACTCAGCAACTGATCTGTTATTATCTTCATTCTCTTGCTCTACTTCACTGTTTAACATTCAGAACTCCTTCCCTCCACCATGTCAATTCCAGTATTAGGGAATAATTCTATTTTGATTAGCCTAGTTATTTAGAATTTGTTTCACATGAGGTGAGTGCATCTCATATGAAACCATGGCCTTGTTAAAATGTCTTAGGTCTATCAATTCTATCTTGGCATAACCCTGTTCCACATCTTGTTAGCAAGAACATGCCGGATGACTACTGGGAAAGCTGATGGTGATTTCACCCCAAGCTGCTCCTCCTCTAATTCTGCTGGGGTACTTGGTTGAGATTAACCCTTTCTTTCAAACGCACTGTTTCATCAGCCTGTCCTCCCACCTTTTCAGTCTTTCTCTGACCCAGCTGCCCTCTTTCTGTATGTGGGAGACCCCCACTTCTTGCTCAGTCACCAGGACTGAGCCCTTTTTGTTCTCTCTTTTCCTGTGCTCCTTGCCTCCCAAAAGCTTCCACCTCCAATCTTCCCAGTTGCACCTCCAACTCTGTGACCCTTTCAGAAAACTGAGAGCACACTGACCCCCTTTTTGTTTCCCATTTCAGCCATTTTTTATTTTTGTTTCTCAGGCCCCTCCATTGCCACCTGCAATTATTTATCAGTTGATGCATCTAGGTTGAGTGAATTTCTTAGGTGTCATGAGTATAACAGCAATGAATATGAATGAACAATTGTCTCTGTACCGGGACATGGAATCCTTTGGGTATGTGTCTAGGAGGGGTATAGCCAGGTCATGCTGTAGTTTTAGCCTTTTGAGAAACTGTCATACTAATTTCCATAATGGCTGTACCGTTTTATACTCCCTGGTGCCCTGGAACTGACTATATATACCAGTTGCCTTCAAACTCACAAAAATCTGCCTGCCTCTGCCTCCTGATGCTGGGGCTAACCCTTGTGCCACCATGCCTGGCTTACATGCTTTGCTTCCGTAACAGAAAATGTTTAGTCACTGTCAAAAATAATCTTCAAGATTAACAAAAAAAAAACAAAACAAAAACAAAAACAAAAAAAAAAAAAGAGGAGATGACAAAAATGTAGCAACTGATCCTGATCTCTGTTCTCTTGGCTAACTTCTCGCCTGTGCTAAGTTGCTCTTAGCTATCACTGTTGGACCCTACTTGCTCGAATGAACCCACTTATACTAATCTACACTCTGCCACAGGACTCGTTGCCTTCCTCAGCCCTGGCACCTGTTTCTTCCTCTTCATCTGGGTGGCAAATCTCCAGCCTCCGGTTCTTTCCAGGAGTTCCTATCGCTTCCTGGAAGTCCCGCCTACTCTCGTCTGCCTAGCTATTGGCCATTCAGCTCCTTTTTAAACCAATCAGAGGGTGCCTTAGATGAGTGAGTGTGTAAAACAGTAGTGAGACCGTATGTAAAACAGGAAAGAAATTCTGTTAAACTAGTAGTGCTAAGGAGACAATATAATTCCCTGCCCACAGAGGAATCCATGATTTGGCTCTTGCCCATTGAACCAGTGGAGAATGTAACAGGCCCCAGACCTTAGCACAACTGACACCATAATAGGTGCCATTTAGGCCTTGACAACTAGCACATAGGCAGCACCACCTGTCAAAATAAGAACAAAGACCTAATCCATCAAAGTCTATAGTTCTGGAAAGTTCCTGAATGTACTAACCTTGCCTTTTGGCTTCTGTAGTTCTCCGTCTGGCCAACTGTTCTTGCCAACTGAGGTATGTCAACCGAGCATGTGGTTTTTGTGCTTAAAAGCTCACCCCATGAAAACTTTGGAACTACACTTGGGTCCTGAACATCGGGTTTTCCCATGGTCACATAAATGGGGTCCTTGTGAGTGGACTTCCTACAGCTTATATGTGCTCTAGTACCTTCCAGAACTAGGAGGCCAGGAGGCTGCTGTGCACTGCGGCAGAATTAATACACAAGTTAGGAGGAGCAGTAGGAATCTCAGCTGAAGTTCTAAGGGTGCTCTCCACGTCCTTTTCTTCTTCTGAGGGAATTCCAACAGTCAACAGGCTTGTTCCTGATGGCTGTTGGAAATGAGGTACCGATGATCTGATGAAGATGGCTGCCATTCGCTTGGAGGTTCTGTACTCACCGCCTCCCCCACTCCGTCCTCCAGGGAGTACAGCTTCCATTCTGTGATGCTTAAATCTTGGTTTTCAATTTGATCAGATTTGGAATCAAGTGACAGGCATGCTTTTGTGCAGGTCTGAGGGAGGAGTGAGCCTTGCTTTCCAGCAGCCAGGATGAAAAGAGATCTGAGGGAAAGCTGCTTTTATTATTATTGTTGTTATTGTTGTTATCATCATTATTATTACTTGTCTGCGTTCTCTCCATGATGCAAGCCCATACCTTGCTGTTGCTGCTGTAGCCTGTTGGAGTAACATGTTTGTACACTGTGGGAAGATGTGTCTCTGTCCTTCCTCACTCATCTAAGGCACCTTCTGATTGGTTTAATAAGGAGCTGAATGGCCAATAGCTAGGCAGACGAGGGTAGGCGGGACTTCCAGGAAGCGATAGGAACTCCTGGAAAGAACCAGAGGCTGGAGATTTGCCACCCAGATGAAGAGGAAGAAACCGGTGCCAGGGCTGAGGAAGGCAATGAGTCCTGTGGCAGAGTGTAGATTAGTATAAGTGGGTTCATTTAAGTCTGGAGCCAGTTGGGAACAAGCCTAAGCTAAGGCTGAACTTTCATAACAATAAAAGGTCTCCAAGTCATTGCTTAGGCGACTGGTGGGTCTAAGGCAGTCTTCAGTAGCAGCCACCAACCTTTACTGACATTGAAACCCAGCATCTTCTTCCTCTTTTTTTCCTTTCCTGTTTCATTTTTCTTGTTATGCATACGTGGTCATGAAAAGTCTCCATGCTTTTTACAGTTTATACTGTTCTTTGAGATTTTATGCAACATACAAGCCAGCTTCTTCGCCTTTCCAGTGTGTACGAGGGGAGGGAATAGCAGCTCTCCGGGGTGCTCCAGGCTTTCAAGATTGAGAATGGGTCCAGTCTTCTGGACTGAGCAGCTACCAGCTCTTAGCATCCCCAACACAAGGCAGAGGGCACCGCAAACCAAGTACGCCAACCTTAAACACCCCTTTCTAACCTACGCTAACCCTATAGATTCTCTTCTGCCCTCTTCATAATGCCCCTTTCTAACATACGCTAACCCTATAGATTCTCTTCTGCCATCTTCACTAACAAGTGCAGACACAGACGAGTTTTAGAAGACTGTACCACACAGGAAGCAGGTTGGCATTTTGAGAATGCCCTCATTAACTCATTGGAAGACACTGGAGAAGGATTCATCTTGTAAATAGAACCCTTGGGTCTGTCTGTGCTGCTTTAGAACAAGGTCTGGGCTCCACCCTGGGATGGGAGAAACCTCCATTGTGGGGGCAGCGACTGCCACTGGATCTACCCTCTTTTCTCTGTGCCCTTTCCCCAGCCTGGTGAAAGCTCATTCAAGCCTTGCTCTGAGGCAGCCAGCTAGCCCACCTAGGGTGGAGCCTTCTGACCTAGGTGAAGTCTATTGTCCTGCCACTTCTGCAGCTTCCTGAAAGAAGTCACCACCTGCTGAGTTACTGAGCCTGTCTGTCTGACAACCAACAAGATGTTGATGGCATTGAGGGAGATGAGGCCCCTCCCTTTATATACTCAGACTCCTAAGTAAACATTGGGCCTTGATCAGAAACTTGTCTTGGTCTCATATTTATTCTTCTCCTCCCCTGTAGCCCCATCTCTCCATTCAGGGAACCCAGTTCATGTAGCCGGTGACAGCTACATTTTCGTGTGCTAGGTGGCAGCCTACTCTGTATGTGAGGCTCATATGTCCTTAGATGGCCAGTGAAGAGAGTCTTTGGCACTGAGTCTTTGCCGTGCTAGCTTTGGGGCTGTGGGACCCACTTTGCTTCCCAGATGGCAGACAGTCTTAAGGACAACGTGACCTTGCCAGCCTTGCCATTTGGTGAGGACTCACACTGCCCTCTAGAAGGGAATCTTTTTACCCTGGGGTCTCCATGTTAAATAAGGACCAGTGAGGACTTAGTGTTGTTCATTCTCATAGACTCTAAAGACTGAAGTAGATGTGGAGAGGAGGACTTCTGAGGTGACTATTCTAGGACACTTTTAGATAATTGTCTATCTTAAGCATGGGTGATATAAAAATGAACGATGATCTAGTTACCTTCTGTCTTAATTACTGTTCTGTTGCTGTGAAGAGACACTGTGATCAAGACAACTTATAAAGGGAGGCATTTAATTGTGTGTTGCTTACAGTTTCAAAGGGTTAGTCTGAAATGGAAACTTCTAGCGTCTTTGGAAAGACAGTTACGTAAAGTGATCTTTCGCTGGGGCACACAGGTGGAAGGATGTCTCGCTAAAGTAGACACTTGAAAGAATTTTTTGTTCTAAAGCAGACACAGGTGAAAGGATGCATGATGAAGGAGTATACATACGGCCCCACAGACAATCGGAGCAAGAGCATTAGTTTGGTTTGCTTAACCTCGCTATTCTTTACTAATGACACTGTGTTCACCTTACATAGCATTGTTGAGCCCAACTTGTGGTAAGGCCAGCATTGAGAGAAACTTGCCAAAGAATTGCTCCTGAAGTTCCTGTGGGTTCTTGTCCTGTTTGTGGCCTTGAGCCAGTTGGCAAGCCTTGTGGTTTCTTCCAGATTGAACTACAGCTGCTGGTTTGTGCCTGGTGTCTGCCTGGAGAGAGGACTGGACTGCAGCTGCTGAGTCATATTTTCTGACAAAGAAGATTGAGCTCACCCCCCAAAACTATGGCCAAACAGGTCCACTTCTCCCATATCCTAATAACTTTTCTCTTCCACTACCTCTGCTGGGTGATGGACAAGAGGAGAAATTGAACACTTATTAAAATAGGTTTGGAAAAAATTATGCCTACATTAGTCCATGATCATCATGGCAAGGAGCATGGCGGTAGGCAGTCAGGCATGGTCTAGAGCAGTAGCCAAGAGCTCACATCATTCACAAGTTATAGGGATGGACGTGCACATACACACACACACACACACACACACACACACACACACACAGGAGAGAGAGAGAGAGAGAGAGAGAGAGAGAGAGAGAGAGAGAGAGAGAGAGAGACAGAGAGAGAGAGAGAGAGAGAATAGGCAGTCAGGCATGGTCTAGAGCAGTAGCCAAGAGCTCACATCATTTACAAGTTATAGGGATGGACGCACACACACACACACACACACACACACACACACACACACACACACAGAGGAGAGAGAAAGAGAGAGAGAGAGAGAGAGAGAGAGAGAGAGAGAGAGAGCAGTCAGGCAGGGTCTAGAGCAGTAGCTAAGAGCTCACATCATTCACAAGTTATAGGGATGACACATACACACACACACACACACACACAAGAGAGAGAGAGAGAGAGACAGAGGCAGAGACAGAGACAGACAGACAGACAGACAGAGTGAGAGGGAGAGAGAGGAGAAGACTGGGCCTGGTGTGAGCTTTTGAAACCTCAAAGCCAGCCTCCAATGACACACCTTCTTCAACAAAGTCACACCTCCCAATCCTTCCCAAACAGTTCTATTAACAGTTTATTCAAATAAACGATCCTATGGGGTCATTCTCGTTCAAACAACCCACTTTCTTTTTAGATTTAATTTTTATTTTTAATGTATGTGTCTATGTGTGTCTGAGTGTACACAGAGGGCAGAAGACCCAGGAGCTGGAGTTACTGGTGTTGTGACCTGCCTGCCGTAGGTGCTGGGAAAGGATCTTAAGTGCTTTAATTATTTTTCTTAAAGTTACACATGTACACATTATTAAGGAATAAAATCTATTTGTCTTGTCTTTTAAAAGTAATAATTGGGGGTGGGATTCATGACAGAGTTTCTCCATGTAAACCTGGCTATCCTGGCCTTGTTTTATAGATAAAGCTGCTCTGAAACTCAGAGATTCGCCTGCTCCCACCTCTGGAGTGTTGGGATTAATGCATGCGCCACCACTGCCCGGCAGCCTAGAATAATACTTTTTGATACTTCTTGCTCGGAAGATCCAGGGAGACAGCAAGGTTTTGCTGTTGTTCACTTTTATCTTAAAAGAAACCCCTAAGAGGTTATCTTCTGAGGCATCTGCTTGAACAATCGGCTTTATTATTTTAAGTTGACACCTTGTAAGTGAGGTGGAAGCCTGCAAGAGCCATGGCCAAGAAACAGGAGTGTTTAGCGCGGCTGTCTGACTGCTCCTTTAAATAAGCATCAGTGTGAGGCCTGACTGCCAAAGCCTCAGTGCTAACCGGCAGGCAGGGAAGGTTCTTTCTGGGGAGCGAGTCCCTGGAGCACCTGCCATATGCAACACTTCCTTCCCTCGGGCTACCAGGTGACAGCAGGCAGAGAGCTATGCAGAGAGCACTGAGCAGGGGCAGCCTCCTCCCAAAAGAGGCAGGTCTGCTGGGCTTGGGCGGTTCAACCAAACGGAACTCATAGGTGGACAGTGGCCATAGAACACTTTGTCAAGTTGCTCTGGGTGCTTGGACTGCAGTTGTTTACAGGGAAGTTGTAAACTCCATGTAGGTCTCGTGACTGTGAACAGGGGTTACTGTTAGGAGTATGGGGCAGGACAGCAAGGATCAGGCATACAACAAGTAAGTGATGGGATTTAGCGCCCCTTTATCCCACTGTGATCCTCCTTGTGGATATTAGAAAATGGCCTGAGCCCTATCCCATGTAGAGTAGGGGATATCCAGGGCTGGCCCCCGCCCTGGGACTGCTCAGGGAGTAGATCTGTCCTCTGGTCTAATCCACTTGTGGCTCTGTAGACCCCAGGTCCTGCTTTCATCTCCCTTCATCCACCTTGGCTCAGTCCCTAGCTAGGGGCCTGCGGCACGACGTGCAGTGGATGCCAATGACTTCCTGGAGGTTATAGTGATCCCCAGGCTGTCATCTCCCCGGATAGCCAGGAAGCAACCTAAGAGACGAACCTAGAAAGTCCGGCCACAGACTTTCCGCAACTTTGCTGTTGGTGACTTTCTGACTGATTGATTCTTTCCCAGCCCTCTCAGGTCCATTGAAACACTCTGCAGGCGTCTGATGACACAGAGATGAATTTTACCATGTCATTTTGAGGGAGAAGGGCTACAGTCTTTCTTTTCTTTATTGTTATTGGCGGTTGATTTCCCAACAATGAGAATAATCACCAGTGAATTGCGATGAAGCATCCAGTTACAAAGATGGGCATCGAGAGGAGGTGAGGAAGACACAAAGAGTGGAGCAGATGGGATGCGAGAATTCACCAGAGCCAGGTCTGCTATGAGGAGGAGGCTGGGTTTGGTTCAGCGGCTCCTATCTTCCGCTGTCCCAGGACCTCAAACAGTAGCATAGCCAAGATGGGTTGGGAGTCTTTGAAAGTATTCCACCCGAGGCTAAATATCCCTCTCCTGCTGGCACAGGTGGCACAGGCTGTGACTCAGCTACTTGGTGAAGGCTGGAGAGACTCTGATAGTCATTGCCAATGACAACCCCAGCTGGCAGCTGGGACCTTCCTAGGAAGGCTCCCAGAGCAGCTGGCTGAGTCCAGGCGCCTTGAGGCTTCTGGCTAATGTTCTGTCAACTGACTTGTGAACATGAACATTTTGGGTAGCTATCTGCATGATTTGGAGATGAAACAAGTGCAGAAAAGCTATGAGGCTCTTGACTAAAATGCTTAGCCTGTCGGAATTAACCCAGGCCTGTTGGATGGAGACACTTCTGAGTGTCTTTTTGCCATTTGCAACATCCCCAACAGATTTATGTGTTTGAACATGTGGTCCCCAGCTGGTAGCACAGCTGTGTAGCCTTTTAGTGGTAGGCCCTGAGATGGATGGAGGGAACAGAGTGGGAGAGTGGATGGGGAAGGGAATACGGGATGGTTTGGGATCAGGTGTGGGCAGGGACAGGAGGAATGGCCAAGTAGCCGTGAGAATGAATGGAAATCTGCAACTGATTCGGGTGAGGAGATGCGGGGCATCTCCAGGACAAAACAGAGAGCTGGGATTAGTTAGGTGTCCAAGAATCAATGGGAATGACCCTAGCTATGATA
Organism: Montemys delectorum; assembly: GCA_019843815.1. Lineage (NCBI taxonomy): Eukaryota > Metazoa > Chordata > Mammalia > Rodentia > Muridae > Montemys > Montemys delectorum. The sequence goes on along the minus strand of JADRCD010170188.1, from coordinate 8,327 downwards.
TAGGAAATACGGAACCTGAAGAGACCACATCCTGTAGCCAGGCAGAAAAGAAAGCCCAATGAAGTGATGGGGACACCAACCCACCTACAAAACTTTTGGCTCAAAATTTATCCTTACTATAAGAAAAGCAGGCATGGGGGATGGAGCAGAGACTGAGGCAATGGGCCCAACTTAAGACCCACCCATGGGTAGGCACCAACCCCTGATATTATTAATGATACCCTTGTTATGCTTGCAGACAGGAGTCTAGCATGGCTGTCCTCCGAGAGGCTCTACCCAGTAGCTGACTCAGACAGATGCGGACACTCACAGTCATACAGTGGGTGGAGCTTGGGGACTTTTATGGAAGAATAGGAGGAAGGATTGGAGGCCCTGAAGGGAATAGGAACTCCTTAAGAAGACTAATATAGTCAACAAACTTGGACCCATGGGACTCTCAGAGACTGACCCACCAACCAAAGAACATACACAGTCTGGACCTAGGTCTCCCTGCACGTATCTTAGTCTTCATGTGGGTCCTGAACAACTGGAGCAGGGTGTGTGTGTGTGGGTGTACCCTAAAAGTTGTTGCCTGTATGTAGGACATGTTCTTCTAGTTGAGCTGCCTTGTCTGGCCTCAGTGGGAGAGGAAGTACCTAGCCTCACAGAGACTTGATGTGCCAGGGCTGGAGGATACCCAGGAGGCCCCCTCCTGCTCAGAGGAGAAGGACAGGGGGAGGGGGAAGGATTGTGGGAGAGGTGAATGAGAGGGGGCAGTGAATGGCATGTAAAGTGAATATGTTAAAAAAAATTAATTAAAAAAAAAAAAAAAACAAGAATGAGGGCCTTGTTGTCAGAAGGCTGTAGGTGGTGGTGGGTACTTGAGGTTAGTTGCCCTGGCTTCTTTTCTCTTTGCTGTGACAGGAGACCTCAGAGAGGAAAGGCTTATCCTGGCTCTGGGATACAGATCATTACTGTGGAAAGGCATGGTGCAGGGAGTGGCTTACTACTGTAGCTGCTGGAGCATAAAGGGGGCTTGTTATAGCCAGGAAGCTGGGAGATCAGGCCAGAGGAAGGTTGGGCCCACCCACAATGACCAGGGAGGTTCCATAGTCCTAGAAGTCCTACAGTTTCCCCAAACAATGTTACTAGAGATAAAGGTCTAGTGATAAAAGGTCTTAAACCCTGAGTCTATGGGGGGGCATTTCATATCCAAGCTGAAACAAAAGCTACGCCTGCTTCTGGTTAAGACTGCTCTCTCTCTCTCTCTCTCTCTCTCTCTCTCTCTCTCTCTCTTTCTCCTGCCCGCCCCCCCCACTGTTTCCTGCTGCCTGTGCCCTGGACAGAGTTGTTTCACTTTGCTTTTCTTTCAGTGATGTCCTAAACTCCCTTGGAAGCTGTGAGCCAAAACAATGCTTTTCTCACAGAGATGAGAAAAGTGACCAGCACAACTATCCTCAGTCACCAGCACAACTATCCTCACTCCAGGCTCTCCATCCACCTGGGTTAATCTCTGCAGCAGGGACAATGATTCTTGCTTCTGGAACAGGGTGAACTCTGAGCTGAGTGGGTGGTCATCCTTCCCCCCAGGTCCCCCAGGCCTTCTGTGTGACTTTACTGTTGGAATAAAGGATGATTGGTATTTGTTTTTCATGAGCTCCATCTAGATCCTCAGAGTTACGATCCTTCAGCAACAATCTTTGCCCAAGATTGGAGAGTGAGTGGCCACAAGGTTATATGTATCAGTCCTATAGCATGCTGGGAACTGGGCCAGATGCAAGGACAGTTGGTGGGTGATGATATCAGTAGCTTATAGTATAGTTGGGAAGATATGAGAGAAGTAGAAAATAACCATGGGCTGGCCCACTTTTTGTAAGGCAAGGGCTCTAGCCCAGGCTGGCCTTGAACTCCTTATGTAGCTGAGGGTGACCTTGAATTCCTGATCCTCCTCAGTACTGGGATTGCAGGTATACATACAATACCTGGTTTATGCAGTGCTGAGATGGAACTCAGGAGTTTGTACATGGTAGGCATCCACTCTGTCACATTGAGTGCTATCTTCCGTTTTTTCTCATCCTCCTCAGCCTGCTCTAGGTTATTTATTTTATTTAAATGTGTGTTTGTGTGTGTGTGCTTGTGTGTGTGTGTGTGTGTGTGTGTGTGAGAGAGAGAGAGAGAGAGAGAGAGAGAGAGAGAGAGAGAGAGAGAGAGAGTGAGAGCAGTCTATGTGCCACAGCGGATGTATGCATGACAGAAGACAATGTATGGGAGCTGGTTTTCTCCTTCCACCATGTAAGTTCCAGGGATTGAAGTCAGGTCACCAGGCTTGGTGGTAAGACTGACTTGGTTAGATTTTTTTTTTTTCAACTTGACATAAGACAAGGTCATCTCCCTGCCTCCATCAGATTGACTTGTAGACAGGTCTGCTGGGGCATTTTCTTGATTAGTCATTGATGCAGCCCACTGTAGATGTTCCTCCCTTAGGCAAGTGGTCCTGTATAAGAAGGCAAGCTGAGGAAGCCATCAGGAGCAAGCCAATAACACAGCACTCTTCCACAGCCTCTTACATCTGGATTAACTAAAACTCAAGAGGTCGGGCACACATCTATGAGGGATTTTTCCTTTTCTTTCTTTCCTTTTTAAACCTTTATTGGTTCTTTATGAGTTTCACATCATGCACCCCAATCCCTCTCATCTCCCCAGCCCTTTGTCTCTATCTGCCCTCTGACCTTGCAACCTCCCTCCCAAGATCTAATAAAAATAAACAAAATAAAGCAAAACATAACTATGTCCCACAGTATACCCTTTGTTTATACTTCTTGAAGTGTTCATTTCAATGACTGTTGGTCTGGTTCGAGGCCTCTGGCTTCTGCTACACTCTGAGTACTGGGTCCTCACTGGGACTCCTCTAGGATATCCTGTTGTTGCCCTGTGTCACGGAGATCCTGCAGCTCTGGATCACACACTGCAGCAGTTCATAGCTGGGGTAGATGTTGGGGTGGGCTAACTCAAAGCTGAGGATCTGGGCCTGGGTGGTAGCTGAGTTGGACAGCTCAGCAGCTCTCCACCAGGGTAAGCCCTCCAGCACTGTTCAGGGTAGGTCACCCAATGCTCAAGTGGGCAAGGGACAGTGCCAGCTCTCCTGCTCTCACACCTGAGGGCTGGCTTACCCTGACATTCTTTAGGACTTTCCCCAAGTGGGGGAAGTTTTGCAATACAAAATCTCTCATTAGCCTGAAGCTCCCCAGGTAGGCTAGAGAGCCTCAGTACTGGGGTCACAGGAAACCTGGCATGGGTAACAGGGTTGAATTTAAGAGTCCTTGATTTTACAAGGAAAACCTTTTTTTTTTTTTTTTTTCCTCACTAACCTATCTCCCGAGCCCTCCATACTTAAAATTTTTTATTGCTAAAGTTGCGTGAACATTTGTGTGCAGGTCTGCTAGGAAGGTTTCCTCTTCTCCCCAGGAAGCGCTTAGAAGTGGGGTGACTGTGGCCAGACCGTGCTCACCGTGGCTCTTATGAGAAGCTTTTCAACTAACACTCATTAATTGTACAAAGCTCTCCCTTACCCACACCACTAGGGGGAGCTCTTCAGCACTGCCCCAGCTATCTCACCCAATGCCTCAACCAGCGAGGGACAGGGCCAACTCTCCTGCTCTCATGCCTTCAGGGGTAACTGGCACCCATACCACTAGGGCCAACTTTGCTGTGCTGCCCAGGTGAGGTGCAGGGCCTGAGCTCCAGAGTGCTACAGCCAGTGAAGGGGCGGGGCCAACTCTCCTACTCTCAGTCCTATCTGCTTGAAGTGATGAAGAGGTGAGGGGGCTGGCAGTTCCTTCATGACTTTGCTACTGCATGGCAGACAAGCTGGCATTCTCAGGCTAGCACACCAGCACCCTTGCCACTATGCCCAGCTATACTATGCTTCCAAAGTGAGGTCCAGGGCCAGGTATCCACAGTGCCACCACCAGTCAGCTCCATATAGCCTTTGGACATCAATGCAGTCCCAGGCAGCAACCCAGACAAGGGCCGTTTGCATGGATTTTATGCAATGGTAGTATGAGCCACGGACATTGACACAGACTCTTGTTGCTGCATGGCCATGGACCCAGACATGGCCTTCAGCAGCAGCATGGGCTGATACTTCACCATGGTCTCAAGTGGCAGGGCAGCTACTCACAAAGGCTACCCTCAAGTTTCATCTCTCTTCATAAAGCTCAAAGTGTTCCTTTCTCTTCCCTTCCACGTCTCCACCACATCCTTGCACATTGCATGACCTTGCTGCAGGCAAGCAGGCCTCTTGCTGTCCTTCTCAGTGTTAATCTATTTTGGACCTATAAAAGTAGGTGAGTTTTTCTCAATCAGATCACTTAAAGTGAGAAGACCCTCCCTAGATCTGGATCTTTCCGGATAGTAATAGCCACTTTAAGTCTGGGCTGTACTTTATGGTGGCAGTGTAAGCAAAGGACACAGAAGAAAGAAGCATTTGCTTTTTACCTGCTTATCTTTGCTCTTGCTGGCCAGCTCATTTCTGGACTGGCATTGCAGATGACTTCTTCAGGATTCTGGTGTTTACTGAAGACCAATGGAGACATCCAGCCTTCTGGACTGAACAACTACTGGATTCTGGGACTTTCAGTTGATGAACAGCCATTGTTGGACTATTTGGGCCATAGCCTGTAAGCTGCTCTAATAGATCCCATATATACACACACATATGTATGCGTATATGTTTATGCAATATATGTATATATTCATTCTGTCTGTTCTGTTCCTCTAGAGAACCTTGACTAATACACCACAGCAAAAGAAAACCAAACTAAAGCTAGGCATGGTCCCTTACACCTCTAATTCCAGCACCTGGGATGCAGAGGCAGAGGCAGAGGCAGAGGCAGAGGCAGAGGCAGAGGCAGAGGCAGAGGCAGAGGCAGAGGCAGAGGCAG
>JADRCD010170186.1:0-10048 GCA_019843815.1 Montemys delectorum | reverse complement strand
GGTTATGCCATAGTGTCAGACACCGAGGTGGTAGAGGCACAGGCCCTCCCTACTCGCATCACTAATCAACAGGCTGAACTAAGAGCCCTTACCCATGCCTTTCAACTGGCACAGGGAAAATCCTTCAATATCTATACAGATTCCAACTATGCTTTTCATATCCTCCTGTCCCATGCTGCTATCTGGAAGTAGTATGGGTTACTTTACCACAAAAGGAGTATCAGTAACTAATGCAAACAAAATTATGGCCATGCTAAAGGCCTCCTATCTTCCCACAGCAACTGGGATTGTCCACTATAGATCCTACCAGACAGATGACTCTATTCTCTCCAAGAGAAACAACTGAGCTGATGAGGCAGCTAGAGCTGTGGCCCTTAGAGGCCTAGACATGTCCCCCTAGAATGTCCCCAGGACATTCTTAGCACTGCAATCTATATCTCTACCTCCTTCATCCCCTGAAACCTGCCAAGCTCTGTCCTATCTTCACCAGCTCTTTCATCCTAACAGCCAAGCATTGTCTTCTTTTGTTAAGACCCACCTACAGCCTACTCCTGATGACTTAACCTTCTTAAAATCTATCATGGCTTCTTGCAAAATCTGCCAGAAGTCTGACTCCAATTCAAGGTATCATAACAACCCTTTTCCTACCCATCAGGCTAGAGGTTCCCTTCCTGGAACTGACTGGCAACTTGACTTTACCCACATGCCCACTATCAGACGTGCCAAGTACCTCCTGGTCTTGGTGGACACCTTCTTGGGGTGGGTAGAGGCATTTCCCACAACTAACAAAAGGACTCAGACAGTCTCCAATTTCCTCCTCCGATAGATCGTCCCCTAGTTTGGTGTCCCAGCCTTTCTCCAATCAGACAGTGGTCCTGAATTTACTTCCCAAGTCTCTCAAATCCTATCTAAGGCCCTAGACATCCCCTGGCATTTTCATATTCCTTACCACCCTCAATCTTTAGGTAAGGTAGAAAGAAATAACCACTCTTTAAAAACCACTCTTGTTAAGCTGTCACAAGAACTTCACCTTGATTGGGTAAGACTCCTACCTCTGGCTCTTTTTAGGTTATGAGCACTTCTCAAGCAACCTTTCCTCATCTCTGCCTTTGAACTCATGTATGGACATCCAGTCATAACATCTGGTCTTTCACCTAAATCCTCTCCCCTCCCAGACCATCTACTTACCCCATTGCTTTACCACCTTCATTCTCTCCTATGGAACTTTGCTGACCACCATCTACCTAGGCCATGCACTGTCTCCTGTACACTACCTATCAACATTGAAGACCAAGTCTTTCTATCCCCTCCAGGTCATCAGCCCTCACCATCCTTTCCTAAATGGCCAGGCCCTCTTAAGGTAATTCTTATGACCCTAACAACTGCTAAACTCGAGGGACTCTCTCTCTTTGGGTCCATCTGTTTCACCTCAAACCTTTCATTCCTCCACCTAAAAATGACTCTTCTCTATACACATCAGTCTTAACAGGACCATGCTCTGTTAAGCTCCAGAGGAAAAACGAGACTGCCCACCTTGTCCCCAATCCCAGAAAATGAGACTCCACTCTGGCAGCCGAGCTCATCCTCACTGGATTAGAATTGGGTTTCTCATCCTACCCCTGCTGTTCATTTCCATCCAGGCGATTTGAGGTTCAAAAAAACCACCACAGATAAGTCTTTCCAAATAGGGTCAGGAAACTGCTCTATAGCTGGATGCCAGGAACCAATCCAAATTGCTATCATCCCTGTATCTGTAATCCCATCTAAATAATATAATCTCTATACTTGCTTTCTCTTTGACCAGACAAAAGATTATTGTAGAAAATGGCCAAACGAATATGGGGGCTGCCCACATTGGTCTTGTCAGATACATATGCTAGGATCACGGATCAATCATTTCTTCTATCAATACCACAAGACACTCTTTTTCTACATACAAGATGCATGGGATTCCAAGTGGGAAACAGGAGTTGTTCATAAGCTCTACCATAAAAATCAGCCTGGGTCGCCTGTAAGTGCCATCCATATCTAAAGAAAATATGTCTCAATTGCCTAACCCCTAGATATCAGAAAAGCAGGGGAGATAATCAGACACTCTGCTGAGGTCCTTACTTCTTTGATATCACCCGTCATAAATGGCACTAACTTGTCAATTTCACCTTTTACTTCAGACCTTGACCTCAGCATACCAACTCCTTAATGTCACCAGACCTGGACACTTTAAAGATTGCTGGTTATGAGGAGAGGACCTCGGCCCTGTGAAGGTTCTGTGCCCCAGTGTAGGGGAATGCCAGGGCCAATAAGTGGGAGAGGGTGGGGTGGCAAGCATGGGGATGGGGGAGGCAACAGGGGTTTGTTCTTGTTGTGTTTGTTTGTTTGTTTGTTTGTTTGTTTTTTGGAGGGGAAACTGGGAAAGAGAAATTTACATGTAAATAAAGAAAATACCTAATTAAAAAAAAAGATTGCTGGTTATGTGTACCCCCTGGAACTAACTCACAATTGTCACATACAGCATCTCTAGTGGTACTGCCAGGTAACATTACCTCATCCTTTGTCAGCTGTCCTGACTCCAATGTCACCATGACTCTATACCTTACTCTGTCCTTCTCTTTAGTGTGGCAAACTGTTTTAAGGCCTCTGGGACTCATTCAGTAGGAATGCTGAGCTCCCTAGACTGCAACAGAACTATAACCCTTGATATATTATCTCTGCCACAATGCCCTACAATCCAAAACATGTCAATTCTTTGTGGCAGTCAGGCATATCATTGCCCACCCACCAGCTGGTCAGGAGTTTGCACATTGGTACTCCTTTTCCCTGAACTGAGAATAATCTAGGGAAACAAGCCCCTGCCAATCCCAGCTGTAGATATGACAGCAGCCCAACATAAGAGGGCAGTCCAAGTCGTGCCACTCTTGGTTGCTACGGGAATAGCCATAGGTGTTGGTACTGGAGTTGCAGGGATACCGACTTCCATGACCCAATATAATACATTCACTTCCCAGTTTAAAAGTGATTTTCAAAAAATGTCTGAAACTGTGCTTACTATCCAAAAACACATTGATTCTTTTGTAGTCATGGTGCTTCAGAACAGATGGGGGCTAGATGTCCTGACAGCTAAAGAAGGTGGTCTTTGCCTGATCCTCCAAGAAGAATGCTGTTTCTATATCAACCAATCCAGGATGTGCTTGTTTAATAAACAAGTGCTAAATGAGCAAATTTTCAATCTTAATAAATGGCCAGTGAAAAACAAAGATAGAGTATATTAGGCCTGAGAAGATGTTAGGTTTTGTGATAGCTCACATAGGAAGGTCAAATAAGGTGAAGGTGACTTCCAGATCAAGGAAGAACTCATAGATGATTAACAGGCAATTTCAGGTTTTTCTTAAGAAATATGTAAAGCTGGAGCTCATAGAGCAGACGAAGAAGTGCAGGCCAGGCCAAAGGAGCTCTTCCTGCATTAAGATAAAGACTAGAAAGGAGAGACTGGAAATCCATATGTTAGATAAATGCCTTGAACTGGATCCAGTCTGCAATGTCCTGATAACTACACAATCTAAAGGGGAAGAAAACAGAAAAAAAGAAAAATGTGCCTGTCCCATTCCCCTCACCATGAAACCCGGGCCTTATGTTACTAGCACTGAGAAAGTTTATCATAACACTTGAGTTACTTCTTATTGTGTGAAATATAAAAGAGCACCATCCTATGCTAGCGCCGGCTACTCTCTGACCCCAGTGGTCTTGCTGCCTCAATGGCTAGCCCCTTGCATTGACCATGCATCTTGGAGTTCTCTTACTGCAGATTCTGCTCACATTCCCAGCCATCTGCCCCCTGTGAATAGCTGTCACAAATCCCCATAACCAGGTAAAATCAAAAGTCTACAGCATTGTAATTTATCAGTCAGACTTATATTAGTAAACTCTCAACCCATAAAACGCCCTCACAATGAACTCAAAATTCAATTGATATAAACATAAGCGATACACCTAGATGGGGGCAAATGTACCCTACTTATAATTTAATCATATATCTAAGAAATCCTCAATACTTATAAGCTCTCAGGACTGTGTGGTTCTTCCTCTTCTATACATTCCATCTCGTCTCTTCCTCCCTACCTCTTCTCTCCCTCTGTAACTCATCTCTAAAATTCTCAGCCCACCTTCCTTTTCCACTGCCCAATCACAAGCTCTCACCTTAACTTGCACTTGCTCTCACCTGCATATAGTCAGCATCCACAACTTCTTAATCATTTCTATTTTCTGAGGTTAAGGCCAGTATTGTGTCTTGCTTTATGAAGAAGGCCAGGAGAAAGATCAAGAAATAATTTTATCTGAAAGAAGATCTTGATGAGGTTTGTGGACGGGTAATCCATGGGCATAGTTAGCAGCCATGTTAGGTTCTGAGTAAGATAGCAAAGGTGATGTGTACCTCCTGTGCTCCCAGGAACGAATACTTACAGTACAACCCTGGAATACAAACTTGTGAGAGACTCATTCATCACAACACATTATATTTCCAGATGATTAAATGGTAGAGAAAGAGAAATGCCAAAATAGAATACTCTGAGGCATTATTTGATTGTATATATGATATATTTTTATTCATTCCAAATTTATGTTGCTCAGAGTTGAGCTCTGAGATAATAAAAACAATTTCCTGATAGCTATATTAAACTCTGTAATCTTATTTCCTTTGCCTATATGATTTATTTCCAACTCATTTTTGATAGCTTAAAACAGACTTGCATTTGATGACAAATTTTAGGGGTTTGTGGTTGGTTCATTTTATATTTTCCCCAACATTATTTTGGATTTTTAATACATTTAAATAACTCCTCAGAATATCCAAGATACAATTAGCAGACCACATGAAGCTCAAGGAGGAACACCAAAGTGTGAATGCTTCAGTGTTTCTTAGAAGGGGGAACAAAATACTCACGGGAGGAAATATGGAGACACAGTGTGGAGCAGAGACTAAAGCAAAGGCCATCCAGAGACTGCCCCATCTGGGGATCCCTCCCATATACAGACACCAAACCTAGACATTATTATGGATGCCAAGAAGTCCCTGCTGACATATATTGCTAAGCCTGATATAGCTGTCTCCTGAGAGGCTCTGCCAGAGCCTGACAAATACAGAGGTGGATGCTTGCAGCCATCCACTGGGCAATAGGTCCCCAATGGAGGAAACAGAGAAAGGCCTGAAGAAACTGAAGAGGTTTGCAACCCCATAGGAAGAGCTACAATATCAACCAACCAGACCTCACAGAGCTCCCAGGGATTAAACCACTAAGAGTACACATGGAACAACCCTTGTTTCCATCTGCATATGTAGCACAGGATGGCCTTGTTGGGCATCAAGGAGAGGAGAAGCCCTTGGTCTTGTGAAAGCTCAATGCCCCAATGTAGGGAAATGTGAGGGTGTGAAGGCAGAAGTGGATGGGTGGGTGGGGGAGCACCCTTATAGAAGCAGGGGAAGGTGTAATGGGATAGGGAGTTTCTGGAAGGGATACAGGGAAAGGGGATAACATTTAAAATGTAAATAAATATAGTATCCAATAAAAATAGGAAAAAATAATAAAATTGAAGACATGCATGAAAATACTCTGATAAAATTGAAGACATATATAGAAATAATTTCTAATAAAATTAAAGGCACATAAAAAGAAATTATGATAAAATAGAAGTAATAGAAAATATTTCTGAGAAAAATAAAGAGGTATATTAAAAATTTTCTGATAATTGAAGATTTATATGGAAAAATTTACTGATAAAATTGAAGTTTTATATGAAAAATATGAGAAAAGTGAAGACATACATAAAAACATTCTGATAACATTGAAGACATATACAGACATAATTTCTAATAAAATTAAAGAGAATTAATAATAAAATATAAGGAAAAAAGACATGTTTGTGTCAATACTGGTTTCCCCTACAAAGGAAATCTGTTGAGGATCCTGTGTGGAGCATTTCTACTTCTGTTCAACAATAGGAGACAGGACAGTGCCTACCCCTGTTGTTGCTTTGTCCTGTTTCATCCTGCATCAGTATTCATGGCAAATCGTAAGCTCTGATTAGAACCAGGAGGTCTCATGTTTACATTTAGGTTTTATATACTTAGAAATTACCAAAGACTCAAGGGATCTTCAGTTGATACATAATACATCTATAGATATTAACTGCACTTTACATTAAAATTGAGAAAACAAATATATATATATATGTATATATGTTTGATCATTTTAATTGATCACAGTAGATTGTTATTAGTAGCATATTTTATAAAAAACCATTATAGTCTAAAAATGAAAACTCAATAATAAAAGTATTTATATTTTTACTCATTTCTTTATTTAGCTAATAGGACCAAACTGTTCAGAGGCTCATATCTACATTTAATCATTGGAAATCCACAGTTCATTTCAAACAAGTAGGAAAATGATAAATAATATTTTCTTATGATAATTAAAATCTTCTTAAACTCTCAGCTCTGCAGGAGGACTTGAGGATTTACAATATTCTCAGGAGTCTACTCTACTCAAATTTCTATGTATTATTAACCAAGGAATTGTGCCACAATGTTATAATTCACAGTGGAATCTCTGCACCATATAGGTGAGATAGACAAAGAAAGTTGTTTTCTGGCTAAGGAGATTCAAAAAACACATATTTGAAATCAAGTAACATTTTGGGGGGATTAGAATATAATTACATCATTTCTTGCTTCCCTTTCCTCTTTCCCAGCTCTCCTTCCCCAAATGCTTCAAATGCAAGGGCCTCTTTTTTCACTAATTATTATTACATGCATATAGGTATTTGTACATACATATATTTCTAAATATAACTTGTTGAGTCTGTATATTGCTACTTGTATGTATATCTTCAAGGCTAACCTTTTGGCATTGGACAACCAGTTGGTAAGCTTTTCCTGAGGAGGATCACCTCTCTGAGAAGGATTACCTCTCTGGGGAGGACCACCTCTTTTGCTCTCAGTATTCCTCAGCTTCCACTAGTTCTTTATGTAGATTCAAGGCCTCGTGGGCTTTTCCTCATCCAAACTGGAACATACATTGATGTCAACTTTGTTCAGCTTATATTTGACTAGTCATGCTAACGAGAATTTATGAATGTTACTTCTGATGTTACCAGAAGAACAATCTCTAAGCAAACTCCCTGATTGCCTGACTCTAAGGAGTCATTCCCACCACTTCTCTGAAGTATTCCCTGAGCCTTAGTTGTGGGAGCATTTTGTATATGTATATATCCAGTGAGACTGTGCTCTACAGCTCTGCATTTTTACTGGCTGTGGTCTTCTATAGCGGCCTCCGTCTATTGTAAAGAGAATATTTTCTTGGTGAGGGGTGAGAACTTACACTTATCTGTGGGTAAAGGACAAATATTTATAGACAATTGTTAGGGATTGTGCTGGTTTAGTAAGTTAGCAGTTATTGATACTCCTCCAATAACCATGACTTTACTAGAAAATAATATCTTAAGACAATTCCTTTTCTTCTCTGCCTCATCATTCTATGCTAAATGGTTTACAGAATCTTCTTAGGTAAGCTTGCAGGCATAAAAACTAAGAAGTCTTACTAGTTCAAAAAAGAAAAGAAGTCACAGTCACCTAAAAGATTCAAGGATAGAGAAGGGAATAGAACTGAGTCCAGGATAATCAATGTGACCTAAGTGGATACTAAATACTGGGAAGGGGGTTCCAAACTAGATCAACAAATTGTGGTTTATTGAAAAGAACAAAATGACTGACAAGGGAAACATGCACACAGGCAAGATAACAAGATTACACTGAGATTAATATGGAAAAATTTTGAATTTTACAGTAATAGGAAAAAAAAACCCCTGCTTTTTAAGAACTGGAGTGACATAAAACATGTTTGGCATAGAAAGATATTAAAATTGGATTGTAAAGTGGAGATTCAATTAGGAGGTAGTGAATATAATATAAGTACAGCACAGTTATGCAGAGATGTTCTCAAGGATTTTAGGTTTCATGGGATGAAGAGCTGGGTGATCTAGTCCATTACCAGTTCACCTCACTATAACAGCACCATTAATCAAGCTCCCTCAGTGTGCAAAGTTGATAAATATTGAAGAACACAGATCATGTGTATCCACATATGTTCTGAAAAGCACCAGTTCACAACTGTAATTTTATATTCAGTAGTTCCAGCCCTGTCCAAAAGTTGTGCAGTAATTAATGGTTTTATTTTAGTCCTTATCTGCTTCTACAAGAAACCTACCAGAGTCTTTTGGGTTTGCCTTATGATCGACCACTGCTGTTCCTAGGGATGCTGTGATTTAAGAAGATTCATCTAACCATTTTGATGCCTATGGTAGAAAATACTTTTGAATCCAAGGATTAATCTAGAAATGGAAAATTAATACTAACACTCAACACGCCATTCTGTTCTTAACTGTAACTTCAGTAACAAAATCATTAGTATTATTATGTGGTATTTTATAATTAAAATTTTGTTGCAAAATAAGTCTCAAATAAAAAACATAATTCAGGGAATTTAGCCAGACCCAAAGACTATATATTTCAATTAACTTCCATACAATTAGAATAGCCAGTCTGAAGCTGTGAAGCTTCACTTATATTTTTACTTTTAATTATGTTTTCATTTTATGCATTAATTCACTACCAGAAAAACAATGAAAACCCAAAAAAATATAAAAGCAAATAGCTTCATATCCTCATATCCTCTTCCAAGAATCATGTGTCTACTACCTGAATTCCATCCTTTCTCATCACTGAATATTTACACTTTCTTATTCTCCTTTGTAGATGTTATACTGTATCCACATATACATTTTTTACACACACACACACACACACACACACACACACACACACAAGAAAGAGATAGGAGGAAGACACAAGGAAGAGATAGGAGGGCCATGATCTATAACCCCACCCCATAAGCTATTTTTTGAATGTCTCCTCCAGCAACCCTTGAATCTACTCCATCTACACCATTGAACCCATTGCATGCAACAGAGTTAAAAAAAAAAACTTTCACTTTTAATTTAGAAGTCACTGCTATGTTTCTCTTTAAAGCATTTTTTAAATGCGCTATTTACTGAGTGTCTTTTACCTTGGTAGCTTTAACTGAACACATGCCACTCTTAATTGTAAGAGAGTCTGGATAAACCTTCCACTCTTACAACTTTTTAGTGGAGAAAATAGGGAAATGGTAAATAAAAGTTAAAAATCCATCTGTCACAGTCAAAATAGGGTAGTATGATAACTTCTGTGGGTCTTGAGAAGCTTGAGTTTATAGATCTCTCTAAAATGAATATATATATATATGTACACACATATATGTATTCATTTACACATATATATGTGTATATATATATATGTATATATACATGTATATATATGTATATATGGACTATTAGAGAGATACATAGAATGTACACAAAAGAGAGACTGTATATAGTGATGTCATATTTTATAGTAGCAAATCACATAGACAAACAATATTAAAATAAACTCAACAAGATAATTTTCAACCAAAAGGTTTACTTTCTTCTCCTTTTGAAACAAGCTAGAAAATCTGTATGAGACCCTAATGGATTATAGGCTATCGGATCTAATGCTACACTGACAACTTTCCCTAGACTTTCTAGAATACCTACATTTGTTTCCCTTCCTCCCCTCACTCTGATGGCTTCAGCCCTCTCGTCTATTAACTGCCTGTTCTCTGACTTCAAATTCACATTTCTCAAAAGCAGGAGAGGTTTTTTATTCTGTTTTGTACTTCTAACTGTGTGATTATTTTGTCCTCTGCTCTGAAAAGAATCCAGCTCTATCTACAAAGAACAATCAAGTCAACAACCAGGTGTGCTTGTTCTTTGCTTTATTCGTTTCAATGCTTCTTCAACCTTCTAGTAAGTAGGGCTTTTTATTCATTAGAAAAACCTCGGAGCTCAGGCCCAGTTATAACAGTTTGGGATTGAATAAGTGATCCTCTGTTGTGAAGAATCACCTCCCAGTCTTTCCAGTCAGGAATTCATTCTG
>JADRCD010170183.1:0-10348 GCA_019843815.1 Montemys delectorum | reverse complement strand
ACTTCCTGTTGTTTTTGTTGTATGAGGTGGAATTAGATTTGAGTGGATTTGTTGAAAGATTACTTTCTTGCTTCTTCTAGGGTGTAATTTTGCTCCTTATGTTGATATTTTCCATCTATTATCCTTTGGAGGGCTGAATTTGTGGAAAGATATTGTGTAAATTTTGTTTTGTCATAGAATATCTTGTTTTCTCCATCTATGGTAATTGAGAGTTTTGCTGGGTATAGTAGCCTGGGCTGGCATTTGTGTTCTCTTAGGGTCTGTATGACATCTGCCCAGGACCTTCTAGCTTTCATAGTCTCTGGTGAGAACTCTGGTGTAATTCTGATAGGCCTGCCTTTATATGTTACTTGCCTTTTTTCCCTTACTGCTTTTAAAAATCTTTCTTTGTTTAGTGCATTTGATGTTTTTATTATTATGTGACAGGAGGAATTTCTTTTCTGGTCTAGTCTATTTGGGGTTCTGTAGGCTTCTTGTATGTTCACGGACATCTCTTTCTTTAGGTTAGGGAAGTTTTCTTCTACAATTTTGTTAAAGATATTTACTGGCCCATTACATTGGGAGTCTTTACTCTCTTCTATACCTATTATCCTTAGGTTTGGTCTTCTCATTGCATGCAGGATTTCCTGGATGTTTTGGGTTAGCAGCTTTTTGCTTTTTGCATTTTCTTTGACTGTTGTGTCAATGTTTTCTGTGGTGTCTCCTGCCCCTGAGATTCTCTCTTCTATCTCTTGTATTCTGTTGGTGATGCTTGCAGCTATGACTCCTGATTTCTTTCCTAGGTTTTGTATCTTCAGGTTTGTCTCTCTTTCTGACTTCTTTATTGTTTCTATTTCCATTTTTATATTCTGGATGGTTTTGCTCATTTCCTTCACCTGTTTGATTGTGTTTTCCTGTAGTTCTTTAAGGGATTTTTGTGTTTCCTCTTTAAGAGCTTCTAGCTCTTTACCTGTGTTCTCCTGTATTTCTTTGAGGGTGCTATTTATGTCTTTCTTAAGGTCCTGTATCATTGTCATGATAAGTGATTTTATATCTGCATCTTGCATTTCCTGTGTGATGGTGTGTACAGGACTGGCTATGGTGGGAGAGTTGGGTTCTGATGATGCCAAGTGACCTTGGTTTGTGTTGTTTATTTTCTTACCCTTGCCCCCCGCCATCTGGTTATCTCTAGGGCTACCTGCCCTTGCTAATTCTGACTGGAGTCAGTCCTTCCTGTGATCCTGGTTGTATCAGAACTCCTCAGACTCAGGCAGTCTCTGTGACCTTGTGATTTTGGGATCCTGTGACCTTGGGCTTGTTAGAGCACCTGGAAGTGCAGCAGCTTCCTCTGAGTGTTGTGGGACTGGCTGTAGAGCTTGTGCCCAAGGTCCGCTCAGGACACCAGCCCAGAGAGACTGGAAGGAACACAGGTGACTCTGCTGGTGGAGTTCCTGTGTGCCTGATCCGGCAGGTCCCAGTTACTCCCAGTTACTCCCAGTGTTGGGACAGATGTTGGGTCCCCCTCACCTCTGATCCTGAGAGTTTCAGAGCGCCTGGGAGTGGAGCTTCCTCTGGGTGTTGTGGGACTGGCTGCAGAGCTTGTGCCCAAGGTCCGCTCAGGACACCAGGCCAGAGAGACTGGAAGGACCCATCTCTAAGATTTTAAGTACAAATTACTATGACTCTCTCTCTCTCTCTTAAAGTCATATTTTCTGAGTATCATACTCAGGTCCTTTTGCTTGGTTGAACGTTACCAATTGAGTGAGCTATCTTACCAGCCCATAGAAAACAATTATTCATAAAGACCCAGAATTTCTGTAACTGTTTATTCAGCACTGCTATGCCTGTCTGTATGTCTAACACTGCTATAACTGTCTGTCTGTCTCTGCACATAAGTCTCAGCATTGAGAATGACCCAAACTAGTGTTCACTTTCTTCAATAGTGGCCACATGCTATGTAATGGAATTGGTAATTGCACACTGTCATTATATCTGCTATGAAAGAAGCAGTAAGGAAAAGTATGTTTACCATCACTACCTATGGAACATTTAACTTTATTTTTAACTGTTTTTTTTAAGTTGGAACAATTAAATGTTTATAGGAAATATTGTATATTATTTCAGAGGTTGGAAGCAACGTTTTCTGAGCATCTTTAGCCATTTTTAAAGCCTTAAGGGAAGAGGTATGGTTGGCATTTACATTGTAGCAGTAATTTTCCCTCTTCCTACCCCCTTCTCTGTCTTCCTTCCCCCCCCCCTCTCTCTCTTTCTCTCTCTCTCTCTCTGGTTTTGTTTTGTTTTGTTTTGTTTTGTTTTTTTGAGACAGGGTTTCTCTGTGTAGCCCTGGCTGTCCTGGAACTCACTCTGTACACCAGGCTGGCCTCAAACTCAGAAATCCGCCTGTCTCTGCCTCCCAAGTGCTATCTTCTCTTTCTTCTCAATCTTCTTTCCTCCCCATCTTCTCCCTTCCCCCTCCACCCTCTAGTACTGTCTCCTGTCTTTCCTTTTTGCTTTATTTTACAGTGACCATTTAATTCTTAGAATCAAGGCATGATTGATAACTGAAGAGAATTCTATATTATAAGGGTCTCTGGGGCTGAAGTAATTTTGTCTTAACCTCTTTTTCAAATTCTTAGATGAAGAGGGTTTCCGTTCCCAGTTGCTGCTTAAAGGCACACTTGTCATACTTGAATATGTGTTTCTCCGACTCGCATGGACTGCTAATTAGTGGTGAATCATTTCTTCACTTTGTCACCTGGTTCTTGAAGGAAAACAACGGGAATAAAGACATAATGTGGAAGTGAACTTATGGTTTAATTTAATGGATCAAAGTACTTATCTTAGCTCTTACAACTTTAGATTTTTAAATCACACTTTAAAAACATTTATCTATCAATCATATGTCTATTTATCTGTTATCTATCTACCTGTCCATCTATCAGTCTGTCTGTCTATCAATCTGTCATAATCATCATCTATTATCTATCAATCTATTTATCTATCACCTATCTACTACCTATCTATCTATCTATCTATCTATCTATCTATCTATCTATCTATCTATCTATCTGTGTTTGCATGTTTATATGCTATAAAATACGCTTGGAGACCAGAGGACAACTTCTGGGAGTCACTTTTTCCTTGTCCTATAGGGGTTCCAAGGTGTCAAACTCAGATGGTCACGCCTGTCAGCCAGTACCTTAACTCACTGGACCTCCTTCCTGAGGCTTCTTGTGATGAGAGAGCTACAGGTGACCCTTGCAGAACAAACTACATTAATATTTATGAAGTCAATGCTGAGATCAAATATTTGAATGACAACTTTATGAAGGCATTATTGATAACAGTCAATGGATGTGAAACTCATGTGCTGTGCCATTAAAAATAGTCCCACTGTACTTCCTAACTGACTTGAAGAAGATTATGATTAAGTATATGGGAGCAGCAGGATTAACCTTATCACAGGAGGCACTTCCTGTAGCATAGTGCTTCCCCATCTCTTTTTGGCACATCCATAAACACACACACACACACACACAAACACACACACACACATACAAACACACACATTTACATATGCACACAAAGAGATACAGATAAAAAAGTTTGTGAGTTTAGTTTGAGCTTTAAGAATATCAATTCTATTGGTTCAAAGTTAAAACAAACTCATTTTTTAAAACGACTGACTGAACAGAAGCATCATGATGTTTTCTAAGCTAAAGAAATATCTAATTTCAAATTCATTAGTTACAGGGACATATCATTCTCTGAATATTCTTGTAAATGGTCTCATTAGTTATTTTACATAATTTTAATTTATAAGCATCAGGGAGGAGAGTGAAGATTTCCTGTGTGTTTGATTGTTGGAATTCTAGTCTGATTTTTAAAATTCAGAAGGTTTGATGATCTGTACTGTAAGAAAAGCTTTAAACTCTCTCCAAAGAAACTTTTGAATTTTGCTGCTGGAAGCTAGTGCCTAAGGTCCTTGAGTAAGAGCAACACCCACTTTTACTGAAAGAGAGACGGTAGCTGTAGTTCTGGATCTATTTTGGCTGAGCCATTTTAAAATATACACTTAGATTCAAGGCTTTTGTATTTGAGTTTTAAGACCTTGAAGAACAGTACAAAAATTATATTGCACTTGGCTCATGGAATAAAATGTTTCTGTAAGTTCATTCCTGGGGCCCCTCTTCAGCATTTGGAAGTATTATGTTTGAGAGAGCAACCCTGAAGCTTAAAGTGTTGTGGGTTTCATATTAAACATGTTTTGGTTTAGGAGTTGACAGTTTTTCTTCCAGAATCACAACTATATTCTACAACATTACATTGCTTGAATGTGGTCTCTTAGGTAGTACTCCTTAATATTCAAGTAGTTGTATTCTACATTACCCTGTACATGCCAAGATCTGATGTCCCATGTCTTAGAGATGGCATAGGATTTGCATACAGTCTACACACTTCTGTTATCTACTCTATAGCTCTTGCTTACTTATGATTTTTTACATAGTATAAAGGCTGTGTTAATAATTGTTATTCTGTACTATTAATAGAATGGAAATGAGGAAAATGCTCATGTGTACTCAATATTGACACATATTTTTAATATCTTTAATTTGTGATTGGCAGGATTCTCAAGTGCAGAACTGTGCACATGGAGGGATAATGATACTCATCTATAGAAAAAAAACAGTGAAGGTGGGAGTATATAAAATAAGATTGTCTTGAAGATCATACCCAACTCTGTGATGAGCTTAGTGCCTTCAGGTGATACATGATTAATTTAGAGTCAGAGATGAAAACAGGCGGCACAGGCTGCTAGTCAATAGAAAGGATGCCAGATCCAAGAATTTAGTAATTCTTTGTCTCAGCAGCCAAGAATATGCCCCAAAGGCATAGAGTGAGGACGACAGATACTCTTGGAAGTCCGTAACATGTCCCTGAGGCCAGCCATGTGTGTTTGGTAGGGTTAGAAGGAACACAATGCTTCATTCAATGACCAGAGATGGAATGGAATGGAATAAACATGCAGTATGACCCTGAGCCAGGTCTTAGTCAAGACGGTTATTCTTCATCAAGACAATTTTTCAAATTTCAGTTGTGGAAGGAATGTGCAAGTTAGAGTCCGAATATCCGCATCTGGTTGTCTTGCTTCTTCTCATCAACTGCATCCTCTTTGGCAAGATTTTAATCTCTTTGGGTTTGTTTTCTCATTTGCAATGTGATAATGTGTCTTTCTGGTTGTCTATTGACACGGTCAGATTGTAACAAACTGTTCCCACAGTCAGTGGCTTGAAACAAACCAGGTTCATTTTAACTCAGATTTGAAATATGGGCAGGGCTCAGTGAGGGCAGCTGGACTGTAGTATTTGGAGAAAATATGCTAGCTTCAATGCTGAGGGTTAGCATCACCAGTACCTGTCACTCACTGAGCGTACTCATTCACCTGTCTGATGGCTAATGCCGGCAAGCCGCTTGGACCTCAGGTGGTGGCTAAAGTGCCTATACGTGCCTCTGCATGTGCTTCTCAGTATCCTCATCACACAGTAGCTAGCTGTCAAGGGCAAGTTCATCATTGTCCAAGTCAAAGCCGTTATCAGTGTGTGACTCATCTTCAAAGTTATCCAGGGTCACTTTGGCCACAGCCACAGTTCTGTGGTGGTTTACAAGGAAGGAACACAAGAGTGTAGTCTTCTATGGAAGGATGATAATATCACATTGAGGGAAGAATATGTTGGATGGGATACATGGCTGAGGCCCTGCAGAAAGTGACATCTGCCTCATGGATAATCATAGTAGGTATTTATCAAGAGCACATAATATATCCTAAGAGCTTTGAGATTTGTAACCTTACGCTACCTCATTGAACAACTCACTATAACACTGTGGGGTAGAACATACTGTTATCTACCTGTTTTCCAGATGTGAGAAATGTAACTAAAAGAATAAGGAGTAGAGCTGAGATTTCAACCAATGTTTTAAGAGTCCTTGCTTTGGCTCTTTGGCTGAAGAGTTGTTCTCAGGACTAAGCAAGAATTTTGTGGATATTATGGAAATGTAAGTGTTTTAAAAGAGGAAATGGGGTTGTTTTCAGAGCATAGATGTTGATAACTTCAGGCCCAGTTACTGTGACAGTCTGGTTGTGGTATTATAATAATGATAACATAAAAATGAAGGTTTGGTATTTTACAAGGGAAAAACTCGGAAGCACTTTGATTTCATTTACTCCGATAATTCCGTGTCCTTATTCCAGCATCCTGTGTTCAAGTGATGGCGTCAAAGAATATGGATGCTGTAAGAAGCCCATGATGGTGTGTGGTACAGCTCACATGTCAAGAGTCTAGATGTGCTCCTTAGTAAACTTACGATGTTGAGAAATAATTACTGATGTAGACTACTTTCCTCTGATGTATTCAGGAAAATGTAAGAGTTCTAGAAGCCCATCTATTTAGTCCTGAGGAAGAAAAGACTTGGGGTAAAAGGTTCTTTTAAATTCATTTTGGTGGTTAAATATTTGGGTATTTTTACTGGAATTTTTCTCTCTCTCTTTTTTTAATTTGTTAATGTTTAACCAAACAGCAATGTGGGCCATGCAGGAAGGAGAACAGAAGGTAGTGTCCTCACACTCGAGAGCTTGCTTTGCATAGGAAGAAGTCCAAAGAGCTAAGTGATTTGAGTCTTAGAGAAATATGTGGCTTTTTAAAAAATTTTTTTTAATTTTTTTTTTGTTTTTTTGAGGTGTTACATTTCACTGAACAAGACAAAAGATTCAGGAGTGTGTAGGACAGAGTGTTTGTGTCATGGAAATCAATTTCATTTCTAATCAAATACCAGTCAGTATAGAGCTAGACTTTCCTCTCCTGATAAATTCCCATGGTTCAAGAAAAGGGGCTTTACCGTGCAACCGAGAAGACAGCAATGGTGAGCAACTTCAGTTTACCTTGGGCTGCAGTTCAGATTGAGTTTTCAGGTAAACCTTGGATACTCCGTGAAGATGAAGGGTTACATGCTGGTTGATTGCTGCCTGGTTTTAAAGGCCCTGAACTCTACCACTGCTTAATAGTGCTAGGATTTCTTTGTTTCTCCGGTTTCTTCTGTAACAGAAGGCCCAGCTTGGTATCTTATGTGGAGGAGGTTGGTTTGACTTCTTCCTGAGCCTTGAGTGAAAAGCTCAAAAACTATAGGTAAGCCTGTGAGCTTGGGCCCCAAATGGGTCACATAGTCAGAGAGACAAGTTTATTTTACTTTAGTATGCTTTTTGTTGCTGTTGTTGTTTTGTTTTCCTATCCCTGTCACTCAGAAAGCAGACATCTCCCACATAGCCTAAACATTTTTGGTTGTCAGCCTCTAAGATTGCAAATGTGTCTGCAAGAAGAAAACACCTGGTGTTGGGTTCTCAACATGGAGCTTCCTGTATGTGGTTAAGATAATCAGGGAGCTGTCAGCACCAAAGTCCCAGGCAATCAGCACTGCAGCTCGGGAGGCTTGATGTAAACATATTTGATTTGGGACTGACTACTTCCTGAGGCTCTGGTTTCAATTTCTATTTCTATTCTGCCTCTTGCTCCTTGCTTTTATATATATATATATATATATATATATATATATATATATATATATACATATATACATATATACACATATACATATATATGTATATATACACATATATATGTGTATATATACATGTATATATACACACACACACATATATATATATATATACATTCTTTTATTAGATATTTTCTTTATTTAAATTTCAAATGATATCTCCTCTCCTGGTTACCCCTCTGAAAAAATATCAAAAACAAAAACAAAAAACAAACCATGTTTCCTCCCCCTCCCCCTGCTCACCAACCCACGCTCTCCCACTTCCTGGCCCTGGCATGCCCCTACACAGGGGCATAAAACTTTATAGGACCAAAGGCCTCCTCTCCCATTGATGACCAACTAAATCATCCTCTGCTATACATATGCTGCTGGAGCCATGAGTCCCACCATGTGTGCTCTTTGATTGATGATTTAGTCCCTGGGAGCTCCCTGGTAGTTCATATGGTTGTTCGTCCTAAGGGGCTGCAAACCCTTCAGCTCCTTGGCTCTTTTCTCTAGCTTCTTCATTGGGGACCCTATGCTCAGTCCAATGGATGATTGTGAGCTCCTACTTCTGTATTAGTTGAGCACTGTCAGAGCCTCTCAGGAGACAGCTATATCAGGCTCCTGTCAGCCAGCACTTGCTGACTTCCACAATAGTGTCTGGATTTGATGATTAAATATGGAAAGGATTCCCAGGTGTAACAGTCTCTGAATTGTCTTCCTTCAGTCTCTGTGCCATAGTTTGTCTCTGCAACTCCTTAGATGGATATTTTGTTCCATCTTTTAAGAAGGAATGAAGCACCCACACTTTGGTCTTCCTTCTTCTTGAGTTTCTTCTAATTTGTGGATTGTACTTTGGGTATTCTGAGCTTCTGGGCTTCACTTATCAGAGAATGCATGCCATGTGTATTCTTTTGTGATTGGTTTACCTCACTCAGGATGATAGGCTTCATCCCAGGTATACAGAGATGGTTCAATATACAGAAATCCATCAATGTAATCCACTACATAAACAAACTCAAAGAAAAAAATCATTTGATCATCTCATTGGATGCTGAGAAAGCATTTGACAAAATCCAGCACCCCTTCATGATAAAAGACTTGGAAAGATCAGGAATTCAAGGCCCATATTTAAACATAGTAAAAGCAATATACAGGAAACCAGTAGCCAACATCAAACTAAATGGAGAGAATCTTGAAGCAATCCCACTAAAATCAGGGACTAGGCAAGGTTGCCCACTCTCTCCCTACCTATTCAATATTGTACTTGAAGTCCTAGCCAGAGCAATTAGACAACACAAGGAGAGCAAAGGGATACAAATTGGAAAGGAAGAAGTCAAATTACCACTATTTTTAGATAATATGATAGTATACTTAAGTGACCCCAAAAATTCCACCAGAAAACTTCTAAACCTGATAAACAACTTCAGCAAAGTAGCTGGGTACAAAATTAGCTTAAGCAAATCAGTGGCCTTCCTCTACACAAAGTATAAACAGGCTGAGAAAGAAATTAGGGAAACAACATCCTCCACAATAGTCACACATAATATAAAATACTTTGCTGTGACTCTAACTAAGCAAGTAAAAGATCTGTGTGACAAGAACTTCAAGTCTCTGAAGAAGGAAATCGAAGATCTCAGAAGATGGGAAGATCTCCCATGCTCATGGATTGGCAGGATTAATATAGTAAAAATGGCCATCTTGCCGAAAGCTATCTACAGATTCAATGCAATCCCTGTCAAAATTCCAACTCAATTCTTCACAGACATGGAAAGAGCCATTTGCAAATTCATCTGGAATAACAAAAAACCTAGGATAGCAAAAACTATTCTCAACAATAAAAGAACCTCTGGTGGAATCATCATCCCTGACCTTAAGCTGTACTACAGAGCAATTGTGATAAAAACTGTATGGTATTGGTACAGTGACAGGCAGGTAGATCAATGGAATAGAATTGAAGACCCAGAAATGAACCCACACACCTATGTTCACTTCATCTTTGACAAAGGAGCTAAAACCATCTAGTGGAAAAAAGACAGCATTTTCAACCAATGGTGCTGGCTCAACTGTCGGTTAGCATGTAGAAGAATGCAAATGATCCACTCCTATCTCCTTGTACAAAGCTCCTTGCTTTTGGCCTTGCCTTCCTTCTTTTTTTTTTTCCATCCCTCTCCTTCTCTCTTCCTTCTTTCTCTCTCTCCCTCCCTCCTTCCCTTCCTCCCTCCCTCTCTCCCTGTCTGCCTCCTTCATACCTTCCTTCCATTCTTCTTCCTTTGGGGAAAAAAACCCAAATCAAGTTTTAATGAGTTTAATAAGTCAATGTTCTAAACATGAAATAAATTTTCCTGAGAAGGGAACATGGAGGAGGGGATCAGAGAGCTAAGAGAAAGATGAGTTAGCTGGTTTGATTTTTTTTTGTCTAGTTTTGCTTTGTGACAGTTTGGTACAGGTATATAGTATATCTTGATTACTTTTTCTCAGTTATCTCCTTCCCATCCTTATCGCTAACCCCATCCCGTTTCCCATTTGGTCTTGTTTTATGACCCATTTAGTTTAACCAGGCTGTCTGTGTGACCACTGAATTGGAACTATCTTGGAGTCTGATGGCATCACCAGTAGATACACAAGTGAAGGCAGTTTCTTGTTTCCCTGATCTATCAGCAACAGGTAGTTCAGCAGTGAGGGCTAGGACTCTCCATCTTAAGAAGGACTCTCCATCTTAAGTCCTTCTTCCATCCATCCTGGCTGTTGACAGGTCTATTCTTGTTTGAGCCCAGTG
>JADRCD010170179.1:0-11729 GCA_019843815.1 Montemys delectorum | reverse complement strand
GGAAGGAAGGAAGGAAGGAAGGAAGGAAGGAAGGAAGGAAGGAAGGACGGATGGACGGAAGGAAGGAAGGAAGGAAGGATGGAAGGACGGAAGGAAGGAAGGAAGGAAGGAAGGAAGGAAGGAAGGAAGGAAGGAAGGAAGGGAGCAAGCAAGCAAGCAAGAGACACCGGGCTTGGTCTGAGCTTCTGAGACCTTAAACCTTACTCCCGTTGACACATTTCCTCCAAAAAGGCCATAACTATTAGTGCCACTCCCTATGAGCCTATGAGGGCCATTTGCATTCAAACTACCACAGAAGAAAAGGCCACAGCACGGCTTCCTCGGAAAAGCACTGTTGGGCAAAGTCCTGTAGACACCTACGAGGACATACCAAGCTCACCAAACAAGAGTGGGTGAGTGGACTACTAGGGAACCCTGGAATCTGATCTTTACCAGATTCATGCACAAATATATACAATTAATATAATTCCAACAAATGTTCAGAGAGCACAGTACAAGCAAAGGAACAGAGGTTTCTGGACCTGTGGCATCAGCATCATGTAGAAACTTGTTAGAAATGCAAATTCAAGCCCGCCGCAGAGCCGCTGAACCGGGCATGCTAGGAATGAGACCCAGGCAATGTCTGTTTTAGCATCTTCAGTGAGATCTGTAGCAGGAGAGTAGAGACAAGGTGGGGGTGGGGGGGAGGACAGCAGCATATGGAAGAACCCAGTCAACAGAAAGAGACTGCAAGCCCTTCCCCACTGGGGCCACACACTGCAAACAGAAGATGAACAAGAAAAGTCCTTTAAACACAAATTCGGGAGAGGTGGGTGCTGTGTAAATGGTGAACGAGCATGAGATTCATGACCTAAGGCTTCTAAGTGCAGTTCACCAACCCATCCCCATGCCTTCTCTTCCCTAACCAAGTATCCCTCGTCTAATGCCTTGTCCTGGATCACAAGACCCTGGAAACTTCAGCCAGTGGCTCGGACTCAGCTCCACGCTTACATCGATCTTACAGCAACTACAGTTCCTGAATCACGGAACAGAGGCATCAGCACCATTTAGATGTTCATGCTTTCCCCAGGCGAACTCCAAACTTTTCATGAACACATGCAGAGCCATTCCTGAAGCTACCACTCTGTCTCCCCATGTCTGTACCCCTGCTGCCTGTGTGCCTACTCAAGACACGGTTTGGTTTGCCCAGTGCTCTCCCTGAGCTCTGGGACTTAGAGTCTTAAACAGTATACACACATTAGCCAGGCGACTCTTCCATGACCCCACGAGTCAAGGACTGCCATTGTCTCCACTTCCCTGTGAGGAAACTGAGGCTCACAGAAGTAGGACAACCTGCCGAGGGGCATACAGGTAGTACATGGAAGGCTTGGGATTAAGCCTGAACCAGCACAGCAGCATCATTTTGCATCCCATCTAAGTGGCCAAACCAAGTCACTGACCATCTAGCTTCCCAGGCTCCCCAGCTGTGGGAAGACAGACAGATGCCCATCTGACCTATTTATCTGGTAGAGGGAAATTACAAAGTTGCATTCAAAGGAATTTATGGAATGTAGCATGGCCATTTGGCAGTCGACTTTACAGATATATTTTAAAATCCATGGCTTCAATGACAAATTCTGAGTCAGGTAAGGTAATATGTTGTTGGAAGTCATTTGAGGGACACTTCCAGGGGATGGGCTGTTAACCAGAGTTAATGCAAATTTTCATTTCTCATCATGCTAATAATAGCAAATTAAAGTGCAAGAGACATACACATCTTAAAAAGAGCAACTATGGGCCAAATCTGAGACAGAACACTGCAGATGCATTGTCTCTGACCCTCCCAAACCCTGTGAGCCTTTTCAACCATGTCCCAGGCGGGTGCAGAAAGAAGCCCAGAAGAAGCACTTACCTCTCCTGAGCCGCAACAGCTGAACGGCAGCCCAGGTCTGTCGGTTTCGAAGTGAGCACTTTGTGACGCCAGGCTCACAGCTGGCCTTTCCAGGAAGACCACGCAGTGTGGGGAAGCAATTCACTTTACGTGGCTTGACCCCCTGGTACTTAAGAACACTCTGGCCCTGCAATGCCATCTTGCCTCTGCAAGACATCTTCTGGTCAATGCAGGGTCAAAGTTTTAATAGCCACGAGGGCAGCTATGTTAGGGAGCCTTCTATTGTCTGGTTACTTAGGGAAACAGTATAGCTTAATTTTATTAATTCGTATTGATTTTTATACAGCTTGGCTCTTCCCACAAAGAATTTGAGGGGACTTACAACCAAAACAATACAACAAAATATAGAGTTCCGGAAATCCAGTGCTGGCACACACATATTCCCAGAACGACCATGGCTTCCTTTGCTCTCTGTATGGACAAAATGAGAAAACATCGTCACCAAATCTCAGCTCTGGAAGAGGTCACAGGTGTCTCCCACCGCAGAATGAAAAAGTCATCCCAGAGTATATTTTAAAAGCACATGGCTTAGCCCCACCCCCAGGCTCTGGTTCAGGTGGTCCGCAGAGGCCTTAAAACAAGTTTAAGATAAGTTTTAAATCTTCCTCCAGGCAGCTATTTTGCAAGAGGCACAGGGATTATACTCTGGGGAAAAAGGATAAAATCCAAACTAGTTAACAATGAAGGAGTCTCCGTTAGTACATACTTCTTTTATTTTTTTAAAAATTTATTATTTGTTTTACATATTCACTTTACATCCTGCTCACGTGTAAGCACCCTTTTGGTCACCCCCTCCCACAATCCTTCCCCCATTCCCTGTCCCCTTCTTCTCTGGGCGGATATTCTCCTGCCCTGTTCCCCCCTCTCCTCCTCCCACTGGCACTTCAAGTCTCTGTGAGGATAGGCACTTCCTCTCCCAAAGAGGCAGATGGAGGGAGGGAACTGGGAGGGACTCAGATGGGGAGGGGAATGGGGGAGGGCTCAGGATCAGCTGTGCGGAAGGACGGAAGAGATGGCTAGATGGCCATGAAAATGAATGGAAATTGCAATTGAAAGGGATGAGGAGGTGGGGGAGAGGGTATCTCCAGGACAGACAGACCTGGGATAAGGGAGGCACCCAAGAATCAACCATAAGGGAATGACCATAGCTATGAATATATGGGAATATGGAACCTAAAGAGGCCATGTCCTGTAGCCAGACAGGAACCCCAGTAAAGCGACAGAGGCACCAACCCACCGATAAAACTTTCAACCCCAAACTTATCCTGTCTACAAGAAGTGCAGGCATAGCACGGGGGATGGAGCAGAGACTGAGGGAATGGCCAACCAATTACAGTACTCACTTCTAATCAGTGTGCTTCCTGGTGCTCAGCCCCAGATGTTGAAAGGTTAAGTCAGAGGAGAACCGCAGCCCTAAGACACTGGAAGTCTAGTTGCAGCAACTGTTGCGTTCCATAAACACCTGTCCAGGTGCCCTGTGTGTCTAGCAAGCTAGGAGCACAGCCCCTGAGGACTGAGGGTATTTTAATGACAAAGTACCCAACCAAAGCAACTTAAAAAACCCCATGATTTAAGAGATATAGCACATTATACCAGGGAAGGCATGGAAGCATCCCCAAAGGCCAGCACAAGTGGCTACAACTCCTCACATTGTTCCAGACATGGAAGCAGAGTGGAGGATGCAGCATCTCAGCTCTCTTTCCTCCTAGCCCCTCTTTTTACACAGCCTGGTCCATGAGAAGGTGTCACCCACATTCAGAATGAGTGTGCTATCCTCTGTGAACCCTCTCTGTAAATATTCTCACCGTCATGCCCCGAAGAGTATCCCCTAAGGGATTCTAAATCCCGTTGAGTTGATAACGAAGATGAAGGGTCTCAACAGTTAAGTGTCATCCACAACGTGCTTTATGAGGAGTGCTGGTGGAGGAGAGGCTGCGCTCCCCAGGAGAGAGGCTGCAGTGCTCAGAGGTCACTAACTGTATCATCTGCTAGGGAATAGCAGGCTTCTCTGAGACTTGGCCTTGTCGCTTGCAAGGTGGTGGTAAGCATAGCAGGAAAATTCATTAATTAGCTGGTGAGGGTTTGGTACAATAAAGGGGTACACAGGGAAGGAGTATCACAGTGCTGTAGGATCCATGTGGGCCATGTGTCTCTATACCAGGATCTTCAAAGGGTGATCTGGTAGCATGTAGTGGTGGTAGTGGTGGTGGTGGTGGTGGTGATGATGATGATGATGGATGATGATGATGATGAAGAATATCACAGTCATGCAAATAGTGGTGGAGGAGATGGTCTTGGTGATGATCATGGCATTGGAAAGTATGCTAGTGGAGATATGGAAGGTCCTGGTAGTGGAAATGGTGGAATGTGGTAGTGATGGTGGCGTTGAAATGGAGATGCTGATGGTGCTGATGCCAGTGGAGATGCTGATGGTGCTGACGGTGGCTGTAGAGATGCTAATAATGGTGCTGATGCCAATGGAGATGCTGATGGTGCTAAAGTTGATGGTGGAAGTTATGAGGTTGAAAGTGATGGCGATGTAGTAAGTGCTGTGTAACTTTTCTCTCTCTTCCACTGGGGAGCAAACATAAAAACTAGACTGAGCTGCAGCCTGAAGGCTATAGCGTGTGGTGAGGAGGAGACGTAAGTCTATCTTGACTACCAATTTGGAGTTAAATGGAACTTATGGCTAGAAAGTGGCTTTGTTGCTGCAGAAAACATTGAAAGTCTGATGTATGGATTTGAGACTTGTCATACAATGCAGGGAAGGTCTATACTGAGAAAGAAGGAAAGGCAAAGTATACAGGAAAGATAAATGTCTGTGCAAGGCTGTGGCACGTCCTTTAAAGGAAGCCACTGGGGTTTCATACAGGCACAATGCACTTGATTAAGTAAACCCCATTTCACCTCTTCCAGTTCCTCCCCTGTCCCTACTAGAATTATTCCCTCAACTTCATGTGCATTCTTTCCCACACCCACTCCTCTCTCCTTTTCTTTTTCAATCCCAAAGTGTCACCAGCACATACATGAGTGCAGGGCCACCTACTTCATCAACTGGAGTATGGGTAGTCTCCATGGGCTCATGTCCCTGAAGAAAACTCACTCTCACCCTCCAGACAGCCATCAGTTGCCAAGAGCTCCTCAGCTCTCCCTACTCCATGCTGGGATTTCATTTGCCTTGACCATGTGCAGTTCTTGGGTATCTGGCCACAGCCACTGCTATCATGTTCAGAAAACAGTTTTATAATAGTCATGTACTGCCTCTGGCTCTTACAGTCCCTCTGGAAGGATCTTCTTCCTCAGAGATCCTTGAGTCCTGGGAAGAGGTGATGCGATAGAGCTGCTTTGAATGAGCATGGCCTACATAGGCTCATAGGTTTCAATACTTGGTCCCAGTTGGTGAAACTGTTTGGGAAGGATTAGGAAGTGTGGTCTCATTGGAGGTGCTGTGTCTGTGGGGCTGAGCTTTGAGGTTATAAAAGCCTGTGTGTTTCCAGTTAGCACTCTCTCTACCTCCTGCTCGGGAATCAAGATGGAATCTCTCAGCTATGGCTCCAGTGCCATGCCTGCCTGCCTGCTGCTGTACCATCTACCATGATGGTCACAAACCAGTCCTTTAAAACTGTAAGTCCCAGTAAACTGTTTCTTCTAGAAGTTGTCTTGGTCATGGTGTCTTAGCACAGCAATGGAAATGTAACCAAGACGGATGTCTATTTAGGGCTGAGGGGTCTGGAATAGCTTTTTCTCTGCACTTTGATGAGTCTCTGCATTAATCAACATCTACAGCAAAGGGAATCTTCTCTGATGAGGCCTAACAGATACACGGCTTTATAGGTATAAACTTCAGTCCTTAGAAGTCACTGTCCATTTAGCAGAGCAATGGTGGTAGGTTCTGCCCTTAGAGCCTGGGACTACCTCATCTCTGGTTCTTAGCCAAAATGGGCTACTTAGATTAACTTGATTACTTTCATTTCATTTGAAGAGCACATCACAGGGAACATTACCAAATGCTGTGCTGATATCAAGTATGTTACCTGTTCATTTTCAATATGAACTTTCTAACAATCAGCCTTACTAGGGGATGAAATAAGGTCACTAGGTGTACTTGATTCTCAGCAAAGATATGCGGGGTCTAGGGATCTTTTCTTATGCCTCTTTCCTTCTCCCTCCCTTCTTTTTTTTTTTTTTTATAAAGTTTGGTTTAATTCTATTCTATTTCTAGCTCAAGTTTGTAAAAGGATCATGAATGCCCCCCTTGAAAGCATCCCTTTTGGTCTCCCTTGGTTTGTGGCTTCACCACTCCAGACATTACTTCTCTTTCCATGTGTGCCCCTTGCCTGTGTCACTTCTCCATATTCCTATGTATTCAGTCACCTTAGCCCAACATGATCCCATCCTGTCTTTCCTGTAAATATATGTCTCCACACAATGCCATCTTTACAAGTACGGGGTATGGTTGTAGATCTACCTTAGAGGGACACGGTCCAGCCTAAAATTGGACATGAAACTGTTAACTTTTATTCTAATATTAGTTTTTATTGTTACCTTTTTAATTGAAAATTAATAACTGCACATGTTTAGAGTATACAATGTACTATTCTGGTACTTGTTTACAATACGGCTGTTGTCATGTAACTTCAACTACCTCTTTGAAAAGCCTTGTATAGTGTTTCCAGATGAGGAAAAAGACTTGACCTCAAAGTTCAAGCAAACAGCTCTGCCCATCTTCCAAGGTCAATGGCTCCAACCTACACCTGTTCTGATTGTTTTCCAGTTTGTAGGCCAGTTTCCTTTCCTAAAATCTTAGGAAATCTGCTTAGATTTGACTATTAAGTTTACTAGATGCTCAATCTGAGACTGTCTGAGCATAGCCATGTCTCTACACTAGAACATTTCCTCCGTATCAATCTGCTCACACATCATCTGCCTTTAAGGACTGGACCCCTAGCCTTACAGCCTGCCAATTTGCATCCAATGCCACCACATGCTCTGGTCCACCCAGCCAGAGACTGCATTTCATCTCCTAGAATGTTGCGTTGGTACATTCTTATCAGTAGCATAGGATACAGTGGTTCTTAGAAGTAATATAAAAACCAATCTGACGTCCTTCAAAATCTATGGAAGATGAATTGGGCAACCCCAAGAGCACAGGAGGTCTCCAAAATTCAACTGCTTACTTTGCCATTGTTTATGGGCCTCTTATTGATCATTAGTCACTGTACCAGCACTGGAGTTACACTGTCAAGTGGAGCAATATATACAGCCCAGAAGAATCTTAAGAGAAATGCTAATCCAATCATCTCACAGTTATCGCTAACACACAGATATTTGAAGTTCTATAATGAACAATGAGGGGCTGATTCTTCAGTAATGTAAAATAGGGATAACCTGTCCCTGCGCAGGATATCAGAGAAGGCTCCCTCTGGAAGAAGGGACACTGAGCCAAGAGCTAAGGATGTGTAGGAACTGTCGAGTCAGGATTTCCTCACTACTGAAAGAAATTAGGATTTCTGAGCACACAGAATACTGATTCCCAGGTCCTTCTCTGTCTGTGGGATTTAAGTCTCTGTTAGCTGCCAAGCCTTGGTATTTGGGGATTTCTTGCCTTGCATGTCTGGTGACTCTAATTTGCTGAGAAGGTTAAGATATGCAGAACTCAGAGGAAGAGACTAAGGGAGGCGGGTGTATAGAGAAGGGTTTTGGCAAAGTCTCATGAAGGCAGAGACTGGACCAGTCAGTGGTAGAGCCCAGAGGAGGTGGTGAAGGAAGAGTATGGACCAATGGCAGAGCCCAGAGGATGTGATGAAACTTGAATAATGAGAGAGATGATGTAGGCAGGACAGTGGGGCAAAACCCCAAAGGCTACATTGAGATTTCTTTAAACATCACTGGGAATCTAATGAGGTTTCTTTTTCAATGTACTTATTTACTATTGTGGGATTTTGGCCATGATTCGTTTTGCCTTCCAGAAAGATCTTTCCAACTCCTTGGTAGGAAACAGATTGGAGAGAGCAGAAGGAATTATCTTGACCACTGTGTGAAGAGTGGAGGTGTCCATCTGACCTGCAGGCTGCAAACCAGAAGACAAGCAGCGGGTTGATACAGGATAAGATCTGTCAGTCAACTGGCCTCCACCGGAAGAGCCAGCCTTGCCAGGCATTTTGGAAGCTGCAGTAAACACTAATCAACTCCAACCAGAACCCCTCTCTTTAGATGGACCCAGCACAGCAGTTTCAACAGCCTGGCTTGGTACAGAGTTATCAAGGCCTCCTCAGTCAGTGTACAGGCAGCCTGCTAGAAGCCATATGCCCAGCGTAATTCTTCCAGAAGTCTGGAGCTTGCAGCCATGTGTGCGCATGTGCGAGAGCATGGCATGCACACACATACAAACACACACACACACACACACACACACACACACACACACACACACAGTCTTAATATGGCTACAGCTTCAACTCCTGAGAAAAGGAGATGAAGAGACATTCTTGCCCAGGCTCTGGGATGGAAAGAAAAATTGTCAGAAGTGATTCTTGGCTGAGATTGGCAACACACGCTGTCACTTGAACCTATCAATAGACCAGGCTGATGATGTTTTTCACTTAACACCTAGTGACAAGGCTGTCAGAAACTGGCAGGCGATCCCTGTATGCCCTGCCAAAAAAGAAGAACATGAAAATCTGTCGAAACCCATGCTTGTTAATAAATAGACCCCTGGAATTCTTTTGTAAGGAACCCGAGGTTTCAGATGTCTTTGCAGTGTTGCCAGGGATTCAGGTTGTTCCATTGGGGTGGGGAGGTGATGGGGGGAGGAAGGTTCTCTCTGGCTCTAGTGTTCACGTGACTGGCTTACAGGCAGAATGAAGAGGGAAGGCAATGACGCAGTAAACTAATGAAGCTAATCTCTGTCAGTTCTAGAGTGAGGTCAGTGGAGGGCAAAGGGGGACAGTATTAGGCCACCACCCTGTAGGCTCGGGTGAGATTCTGTATGTGCTGGTGCAGGATATCTGTGGTGCCTGGACAATGTGGGTAGGAGGAAGGCTCAGAGGGTAGATGCAACATCCAGAAGCTAAGCCTGTCTACCTTCTGGGCTTCATGCTAGTCTGTGAGAACTCCAAGGAAGATTGCAAGTCTCGCCAAGATGCTAGGCAAGGTCATGTGACTTGCCTTGGCCAATGGAAGCTGTGCATGTCGCACTTCAGAAAGAAAGCTTTAAGAGTCAGTCTACAATCTGCTGCTTGCCCTTTCCTCCTGCCCTGGCACCAGAAAGCGGCTTCTCTAGCAACAGCATCACATAGTGAGGTCAATTTTGAGAGCACCCCGGCTCACTGCAATAGACATGAGCTTAAATGGAAGAAGAAACTGGTTGCCTCAAGCCACCACAGATGGCCAAAGCAGAGCCATTTTGAAGAATCTCCCCTCTTCTCACATCACCCTTCCTGTCCTGCAAAAGCTTTCAAAACATGATGTTTACTGCCTGATTGGGGCTGAGTCTGCCCATGGTGGCCCTGAATGAGATCTTAGCCTCCCTGAGGTCTTCAAACTGTGAATGATCACACTGTCTAGCAGGTGTTGTTCTTGCAGTGATTAGATACAATAATGTCTACCATGATTAACCTTCTGCAGAAAGAGGTAACATTAGCCAGCCAGCTAGTGCTGTACTCAGAGAGACGTGTTTGCCACATCCCAGCTTGTCTAGTATCTCAGGCACTGGCTTTCAGAAAGGTCCTACCCTCCTCGACTAATAAGGATAGCTACACATAGATAATGGATACTTGTGCAAGCAAACGAGTTCATGCAGAACACTTGCTTCCCTTCAGCAGTGTGACATTTTGGTATATGCCACGCACAGGGTGCTACATAATCCAGTAAGAACCTGGCATGATAAGTCTACAGTGAGCCTCCCTGGTTGGCAGTGTTTTAAACATGCAGTCTAATATGTTGCTGGGAGGACATAAGTGTCCCCTGTGTGACTCCACTGGAGAGGATCCTGGGAAATTCTCCCCACACAGGCCTTTGTGCCTTTGCTCAGTGATGATGCTGGTCCTCTTCACTGAGCTAAATAACAGCTCTGCACCAGAGCTCAAGTACCCTGAACCTCTGCATGCACCACCAAACCTGGAGCTCTCACAAGACTCAAAAGCAGCAGTTCTCTACCTGTGGGTTGCAACCTTTTGGGGATCAAAAGACTCTTTCACAGGGGTTGCCTAAGACCATCAGAAAACACAGATATTTACATTACAACTCATAAGGGCAGCAAAATCACAGTTATGAAGTAGGAATGAGAAGAACTTTCCAGTTGGAGGTCAAGACAAAGTGAGGGACTGTATTAAAGGGTCACAGCATTGGGGAGGTTGCGCATCAATGCTCAAAAGTATGGCAAACACTTTGACAGCTACAGTGCATGAGTGAGCAAGTTATCAGTGCATGTGGGATGGTTAATTATTCAAAATAAAACAACGGTGCCTACATAACAAATGAATACAGAACAAAATGGAAACAATACCTAATTCACAGGTAACCACGAAATAAAACCATCTATGCCCCCAAGATAGCCACCACTACCAACTACCCAGCATGGTGACTGTTGTAGCGTAAGATCTCAGAAAGCAGCTGGGCAGTGGTGGCACACGCTTTAATCCCAGCACTTGGGAGGCGGATGCAGACAGATCTCTGTGAGCGGAGGATTGCTCCCATGGAATCCAGCCCACCCAGGCTCCATCTTAACTCAGTAGCTATCATCACAGATTGCCACAAACTAGAGGGCTTAAACAACATTATCATAGAAGCATTCTGAGCCAAGTAGAGGGAAACAAAATCAACATATACAAAGCAGTAGATCTCTCTATCCATTAATAAGAAATTGGCTGAAAGGAAGTTGGGAAAGAAAGACCATTGACAAAAGCCTCAAAAAAGAAAAATTTGTAGGCCTAAGCCTGACCAAGGACCTCTCCAGTGAAAACCATAAGACACCAGAGAAAGACATTTTAGGGGACAGTAGAAGCTAGGAAGAATCTCTAATGTTTATGGATCTGCAGAATAAATAATGTCAAAATTACTGGAAAAATCTACAGATTCAGTGTAATACCCATTGGATTTTCATTGGTATCTCTTCACTGAAATAGAAAAAAAAAATATCTAGAATTTATATAGAAGCCCAAAAAAATCCTAAAGAGCCTAGGGGGGAAAATAGCAATGTTGGAAGTATTTCTAACATAGAAGAATATCTAACTTCAAATTACATTACAGAGACAGAATGGTTCTGGCTCAGGGACACCTAAGTCATTAAGAATGTAAGATATGGAAACAAATCCATACAGCTAAAGTCCAAAGCATTCCAGAGAAAAAGGACAACAAA
Organism: Montemys delectorum; assembly: GCA_019843815.1. Taxonomy (NCBI): domain Eukaryota; kingdom Metazoa; phylum Chordata; class Mammalia; order Rodentia; family Muridae; genus Montemys; species Montemys delectorum. Next base: position 441 of record JADRCD010170179.1, on the reverse strand, counting down.
GGATGCTGAGAAAACTGGACAGCAACCTGGAAAAGAACACAATGACAGTCCTGTCCCCACCCTACAAAAAAAAATGTAAAGACCTCAATGTAAACCTGAAACTTTTAAACTACTATAGAAAAACACAGAGGAGACCCTTCAATATCTAGATGCTGGGGGCTAGAGTCTGAACAGAACTCCAGTGGTTTAGCAAATAAGAACAAGAATTAACAGACAGGATTTAGTTAAATTTAAATACTTCCATACAACCGTGGTAGTCTGAATAAGAATTGGCTTGTAGATCTGAATACTTGGTCACTAAAGAGTGTGACCTTAACAGAGTAACTGTGTCACTGGGAGTGAGCTTTGGGGTTTCAAATGCTCAAGCCAGGACCAGTTCTTACTCTCTCCCTGCTGCCTGCAGGTATGGATTTAGAATTCTCAGCTACTTCTCCAACATCC
>JADRCD010170176.1:3289-17907 GCA_019843815.1 Montemys delectorum | reverse complement strand
CCAATCTGAAATCCAGATGCATGATGTGTGTGTGTGTGTGTGTGTGTACTCATGTCTGGGGTTTTTCTTTTATTAAAATAGATTTTCTCTCACATAATATATCCTGATTATTACTTCCCTCTAAACCTCCCAGGTCTTTCCCCTCCCATCCACTCCAGATCCATGTTCTTTCAGTTTCTCATTGAAAAAGAACAGTTGACTAATGTTAACACCCAAACATGACAAAATAAAATATAACAAGATGAAGCAAAGCAACACACACACACACACACACACACACACAGAGAGAGAGAGAGAGAGAGAGAGAGAGAGAGAGAGAGATCACACACAGACACAAACACACACATTAGTATTTCCAAATAGAAACAAAAAATAAAAATAAAAAACAAAACAGAAGGCAAAAAGCCAAAAAATAAAAAAAAAGCACCAGAAACAGATATAGACACAGAGAACTACTTGTTTGTCTGCACACTCTGAAAATCATAAAATACACAAAAATTGGGTCCATGTTACATATAGGCAATGGAACTCTAGGGTAAAAGATAAAAATAAAGAATGTAAATGACAAAATTAGAAAAAGGAGAAAAGAAGAAAGGGCCATAGCATAATATTATGAAACTAGGAATTTCCAAAGATGCTATTGACTACAGTTTCTGTTGGCAATTGTCTGTGAAGCTTACAATCTATTCTCAAGAGGAGTTATTTCCTCAGTGAAAATACCTTTGATAAAAGTACATTTTCATTTGCAGGTAGTATTCAATTGGAGACAGTTTCTGGGTTAGGGATAGGAGCTTGACTCCAGCTCTTTCATCTCTAGGACCTCAGATGGTGCATAGATGTGCAGGTCTAATTCATTCTGCCTCAAGAATTATGCTTTTGAATTATCTAAATGTCACTGCCTTCACTTTGTTGGCAAAATGGACTCATAATATGTGTTTTATTATTCCATATTTAAAAAAGACATTTTATGTACTACAAGGAAATAAAAATAATTGAAAATGTAACGTGTATTTAATGTTATTTTTATTATCTTCAGATGAAAATGAACTTAAAATATGAATATCTCAAATATATAATTATTTATACAAATATTTTGTAGAAAAATAGAATACAATACCAGAAAACAATTTCTAAAGAATTTGAACAAATTACTCAAAATGTATAAAATAACTACTCAGAAAAATAACAATAAAACTTAAATAATTAAATTTCATATCTATATTGGAACAGAAACTGAATCTAGTTATACTGTGAATTAGTTTTACAAATATGTAATTCTAAACAATTACATATTTACCAGAGCACTAGAATGTTCTCATGTCAAATTCTGACAATTTTTGACATGTGTAAAAAGTAGGAATGTATGCTTGAATATACATTGATGATGACTTAATATATGTATACCATGTTAATGGATGATATATGGAAAGTATTTAACCCTAATCTTCTGTTTATGGAGACAGTTTAATTCCAAATAGAATACAAAAAATTTTGTTGGTCAATTTGAAATTATTTCTGTATGAACAACGATATGATAGTAAAGAGCAATTATTAAATAATAAGTGAAATCAAGCGATATCAACCCTTTATATATTCCAATTTAAAATATATTTTGTTGGTTCTGCTATAAATACGTTGATAAATATTTTTTTGTAGTGCCTTGAAATTAACTTCACACAAGCATCAAACTTTGAGTAATGACATCTCCTGGATCAGCTTGCATGACATCACTGACCTACCTGATACCTTTCAGTCTTGTCAGAGGCCATGTGCTCAGTTGCTACCATGACATCTACAAAAGAAGCAGTCTACCACGCTGAAACATTGAGAACTAGTGTCAACAGTTCCTGAGTTTACCAAATCTCCACATGATCTAGGCTGAGTTCCTAAACTTACTCTTGTGATCTGAGATTTCTGGTGTTTTCTGACAATTCAAATGCTTTGCTACTTCATTTTCCAAATCAAGATCCTCCACAGCAGACAGATGAAGAGCTGTGCGTGCTTCCTGATGATAAGGCTGAGCATGTACACTCATTCAAGAGCAAATTGAAAGATCTCAAGAAATTATGGGCTTCATATTACATTAAAATTATAAAGTAAAGTAGCTTGTGCTCAAGAAACAAAATTCAAATAGTGTGTAGAGGAATTTTCATCCAGCAATGTAGTGTCTCTGGCAAGGAATAATATCCAAAGACCTTTTAGGTCTACATGATCTGGCTGGAATGCACAAATGTCCTAGATTACAATATGATTTGACTGGAATGCAGATACACACACAATGCACAACTTTAGTTCCAAATGATGAAAGTAAAGTTAGTTTGTACAAGGAAGCAGCCATGTTTGAAAGTGACTTTAAATTGCAGGGCAGATAAAGTAACAAGCCATATAGAGATCTGAGGGGATGAATCAGAGATAGGATATGCCCAACTCTCCTGAGACAACACAGGAAAGGAAGACTTCTTAAGAGAATAGTACATAAAAAGAGGTAGAAAGGAAGCAGGTTTATCAGAAAAATTTTACAGAGACAGATTGCAGGGAAAGGCAGAATGATCCAGGGAATGAGAGGGAGCCAGAAGATTAGAAGAAATTGCCAGAGTTAGTTTGAGGCCAGGCAGAGCAATTCAGTCAGAAGCTGAGAAAAGCAACCTTGAATCTGTCAACTTGGAGAGAAGTTTAAGCCAGAACAGCTGTACTTAATCAGAAGTAAGTTTTAGAGAAAACAATTACATCAGGAGAATAAAAGTCACATTTACAGTAATGGGGTAATGCTGTAAACTATAGGTGAAAATTAGTACAAATTTATGGACTAATTGTATATATGTATTAAATTAATAGCTATGCTGTGAAATAAATAGCTCATGTCCTGTACAAAAATTTTAAACATGACCAGAAAAAGTAAAAATAAAGTATAGAAGACAGACTAAAAAAAATCATTATTTTAGGGAGAGAATTACAGTAAACTTAGAGAAAAAACTTGATTAATTTTTTTAATTAAGACTAAAGATGTATAGATTTGTAATATATGTTCAATGGTTTTAGTCATTAGACGTATTTTATTTTATTGTTGTCAATTCCTCTCACCTATCTTGGGAGGGTTAAAACCATATGTAACTCCAGCTTCCCCGAATCCTGCATCTCTTCTGTCCCCTGTCACTTCCCATAAGTCCATGATGTATATGAACTTGAACAGTCTTGCATACATAGACATAAATAATGATAATTTCATATAACTATTAAAACATAGGATATTAAAACCATGACTGTTAGGTGGCATTTACTCAACCACCACAGACTCAGGACAAGGCAGTAGGAGAATCTGGATTCTGAAGCCATTTTGAAATTTATAATAAGTTTTAGGATTAAAATAAATGTAGCCTTTTTTTGATATTCTTCAAAAGTAGTGATTTTTATATGGACTAGAACATGTATAGTCTAAAACAGAGATGATTCCAGGAAGCAGCAATGAGGGGTAGAAGCAGGAAGCAACACTCTATAAAAAATATGTATCTGTCATCATCATTGTTGATTTCAAGGATGCAGTTCCCTCTAAGAGTCAAACAACCAACCAGACCCCAGCAAGCTTGGTCCTGTGGAGCAAGAGGAGTGACCATTTCAATAGGCTGGCAGCCCATTGATAGGACCAAGAAATGAGAATAACTTGAGAGATCTGTTGATTCAAAGCCAGAAAGCAGATGATTTCTATGATTTTCTTTTCTTCTGATAATATCTTGAGCCAGGAATAAAAGGATACTATGATGAACGTGAGTTCATTATTTAAGGTGTGACCTACCTAAAGTACATATCTGACCTCCCTTGAAAGTACAGTGCCCGACTAATACAGAAGTAGAGGCTCACAGCCATCCATTAGACTGAGCACAGAGTCCCCAATAAAGGAGCTAGAAAAAGGACCCAAGAAGCTGACGGGTTTGCAGATCCTTAGCACAAACAACAACATGAACTAAGTAGTACCCTCAGAGATCCCAGGGACTAAAACTCCAACCAAAGAGTACACTTGGTGGGACTCATGGCTCCAGCAGCATATGTATAGCAGAGGATGGCCACGTTGTTCATCAGTGGGAAGAGAGGCCCTTGGCCCTGTGAAGGTTCTATGCCCCAGTGTAGGGGAATGCCAGGGTCAGTAAGCAGGAGGTGGTGGGGTGGTGAGCAGGGGGAGGGGAGAGGGAACAGGGGCTTGTTTTAGTTTTTGTTATTTTATCTTATTTTATTTATTTTTTGTTTTGTTTTTTGTTTTTGTTTTGTTTTGTTTTGTTTTGTTTTGGAGGGGAACCTGGGAAAGGAGATATTGTAAATAAAGAAAACATCTAATTAAAAAAAAGAAAGAAAAGAAAGTACAGCTAAAATCAAGAGTGCATTGGAAAGAGTGACATAAGTGGCCAAAGACATTTGAGAGAGCAGATAATTCCATTTTTGCAATGATTAAACTCAGTAACTCCCTGAAGCATATACTTCAAAATATTCATCTGATAACAAAACAGACAGCTGTTTAACTGAAATACTCTAAGACAAAAAATCCACAACAAGCTTATCGCTAACCCATTAATATAGTAAACATTATAATTGACACATTTCCTCATACTTCCTTATGATAAGTTAAATTATTTTAGGAACTTTTCAGTTATACAAAAATTCAAGTCAACTATACTGACAATTTGCTTAAGAAATATCTACATGATACATAAAATTGTTTTCCTGCATAAGGATATGCTAGTGAAAAGTCCAGAATTACCCTCATTAGATTAGTTCTAACACACTGAGATCATAGAAAAGTAGTTAATTTACCAAATTAATTGCAAAATATGAAATGTTTCAGGTGTTCTGAAGCAGTGTACTTTACTAATCTCAGTAAGTAATTATCTTGTTGGCCAGGGAAGTAAAGACATATAAAAGATTTTATATTTACATATATAATCTGATCTGATGTGTTCAAGAAAATACTAACTCAGACAATCAAAAAATGATCATTATAAAAACCACAAGTTTGCTTAGAAACATGTCATTTTTCTTTTCTTGATGGAAATAACTCATAACTCTTGTATGGCAAATATTCAAGAAGAAAAGAAGAATTTACATGTGGTCATTAAAATATGTCCAATTATTTCATATATTATACATATAGTCAGAGCAAATAGACAAGAGTCCCATCACCAAGGCAAGAAAGTGACACACATTTTTTTTTTATGATTCATAGCAACTTTTAAAATTCTCTTGCACTTGACATGAAGGATTTTAAAATGGAGACAAGAATACATAGAATGCCACACATTTCCCTAAGTATTCTATGAGTTAACGGTAGCTGTGGTATTCACATTAATAAATGTAAGTTGTATTAGTGAATTAATATTTTGCTGACCCCAGCCAAGCATTGTTTATATCTGTTGTCATAGTCTAGTTGGTAATAATACATATTTACTCACAAAATATTTTCATTAGAAAGATAAAGTATATGGATTACATAACTAATATTTATTCCATAAATCTAGGGTTTAAATAATGCCTTTTATAATTCACAGGTACGTCTTCTACGTTACAATCTTGCCTACAGATTCAATTGACCATTAAATAAAATTAGACATGGTAATTTTAAAACATTCAGAACATTAATTTTATCAAGTTTGTCCACTGAACTAGAAAGATAGAAACATTTTTATACTTCTGTGGAGTGTTTTCCTTGGGCAAAAATAAATTTCAGAAGAACAAATAAAAATAATAATTGTATAGAGAAATATTATTTTGAAATATATCAAAATTATTTTACCCAAGTAGCTAATATAAAAATATTTTAACTATCTGTATAGACACATTTATATTGGATACAAAAGCTATGAGTTGTACATTGTCTTGTGTGTTGTACTTACTATATTTAGTCAAAAGCCAATTTTGAATATGGTTATCAATATTCACTATATTATTAACTTGAGTATAACAGAATCATTGGTGAAACAGTTTGAAAACAAGTTTACCACATATTTATATGTATGCTATCCGTGGAATCATAATATGAAAATTTTGAGTTAAATGACAATTTTTAACACACATGACTGTAAATATCAATTGATCAAAAATCATAACATATAAACATTTACTTGAATAAAAGCTCTAGGTTAACTGGATAATGATAGGATTTAGAAAACTGTTAGGACACTGGTAAAATCTGGACATGTTTTGAAAACATAGTATGGTTAAAATCCAGATGATTTGGAAATAAATTCTGTGAGAAGCCATGAGCAAAATGTTCTAAAATTGACACTTTATGATTGTGGGTATCTAGTTATAGTAATATCTATAGACATTAACAGAAATCATTCTTTCTTAAGAATTTCCCTGTGTGTCTGCTTTTATGATTAAGTTTAATTAATTATGTACATTATTCCACTTATACACTTACCTGCTAATATTTTTCTAACTTGGCATTTTGGGTGGTGTTTGAGTAGGTGAATTTAACACTGCAATGTTCCCTTTATACCAATTCGACTTGACAGTAGATGAGACTCACTGTGAATTTTCAAATGATTGTATTTAGGGTTTTTTTGGGGGGGGTATTTTTGTTTTTTCCAGTCACAGTTTCTCTGTGTACCCCTTGAAATTCCTGGAATTCTCTGTAAATCAGGCCACCCTTGAACTCTGAGATCTGCTTGCCTCTACCTCCCTAGTGCTGAGATTAAAGGTATATGCCAATATATTCAGCTATATATTTAATATTTTAGCATTGGACATTTGCTTATAATGAAAATATTTCCCTTCTTCAAAAACTAAATTTAAGCTTATAACTTTCATAGAATAACCATCCCAGCCCAAATGACCAAATTTACAGTGAAAAATTTCAATATTTTCAAAGCTTTCTAACTGTACACACCACTAAGCACCAAATGACAAATGTACAATAAATATATACAACTGTGCCAAAATCTCTGAATCTTCAACTTATGAATATAAAATTCTGATGTTGATGAAGTGAGTCAAAACTGAATTTGGTATTGAACACTTTTAGTAATGAATTTTGTTATTGCATTGCAACTATATTTTCTTTGCATTTCAATATCAACTTTAAGCAAAAATAATGATTTTTCTTCCTATTTAATCTCTGAGCATTGTTAATTTTTAACCAAAGTTGACCATATATTTCAGTACTCTATGAAATCTTCAGAAGTTTTGGACATATGTGTTTGTCATATTAAATGATGCATTTTGTGTCTAACTTATGAATTTGAAATACAATATGTAAAATAAATACTTCCTTTCCTCATTTTTTTCTGGTTTATTCTTGTAAAATAAATAGCTACTTTCTTAACTTTTAGTATTACTCAAACTGAATCTGTTATTTATACATCTATAGCAATAAATGAATAATAAGGGAAGTAGATATTTGTGTGATAACCTCAAGGTTACAAAATTGTAGCTGTTAATAGGTATTTCTTTTGCCAAATCCTCAGCCCAGGACTTGAACCTACAATGAAGTCTGATAAGAAATGCAGTTTACTGGAGATGTGGATAGTAAAACTCTCAGCTTGTGAGGCATTTGTGAGTCAGTAAAATAACATCTCAGAGTACACGTTCAACTGAGAGAGCAAAAAACCATCTTTAACACAGCCTGGGGCAACTATAAAATGCAATCTGCAATAACAGTTAAACCTAACAGTCCTATGGGGAATTATATAGCAACATATAAAAGTAAACGGGTCACCAGCTTACCAAATGTGGCCTGCCTTTGGAAAATCAATGGTTCAGTCTAGGAGGTGTGTTCAAGATACCATGGATGGACAAGGAAAAGACATGGGGACACTGTTCATTCTGGTTTGCTTGCTGGAATAAAGACATTACCTTGAAACTCAGTGATCCTTTTTATATGTTTGATTATTTGAACATGGTGAAAATATGAAGTAGTATGAAGCTTTCGTAAGAATAGTACATATCACTCTCTGTAGAAAAGTTTTAGGCTTTAGTGTTATATGAGTATTGCAGGTCTACGTGGTATTATTTTTTAAAGCACATATTCTTATTCTGCAATATTTACAATCTTAAATAATGCAGGATTTATTTATTTATTTATTTCTTAGATATTTTCTTTATTTACATGTAAATTTCTCTTTTCCCAGTTTCCCCTCCAAAAAACAAACAAACAAACAAACAAAAACAATAAGAAAAAACCCCTGTTGCCCCCCCCATGCCTGCCACCCCACCCTCTCCCACTTATTGGCCCTGGCATTCCCCTACACTGGGGCACAAAACCTTCACAAGGCCGAGGCCCTTTCCTCCTATTGATGATCAAATTTGCAATCCTCTACTATACACATGCTGCCAAAACATTCAGTCCCACCATGTTTAGTCCTTGGTTGGTGGTTGGGTCCCCGGGAGCTCTGAGGGTACAGATTGGCTAGGATAAAAGACTCAGGTGATAGCAGATGCTGGAGAGGTTGTGGAGAAAGAGGAACACTACTTCATAGCGGGTGGAATTGCAAACTGGTACAACCACTCTGGAAATCAGTGTGGCAGTTCCTCCGGAAATTGGACATAGTTCTACCAGAGGACCCAGCTATATTACTCCTGGACATATACCCAGAAGATGCTCCAACATGTAATAAGGACACATGCTCCACCATGTTCATAGCAGCCTTATTTATAATAGCCAGAAACTGGAAACAACCCAGATGTTCCTCAACTAAGGAATGGATACAGAAAGTGTGGTACATCTACACAATGAAGTACTACTCAGCTATTAAAAACAATGAATTTATGAAATTCTTAGGGAAATGGATGGATCTGGAGAGTATCATCCTGAGTGAGGTAACCCAATCACAAAAGAACACACATGGTATGCATTCTCTGATAAGTGGTTATTAGCCCAGAAGTTTGGAATACAGGAAGAACAACCTACAAACCACAAGAAACTTAAGAAGAAGGAAGACCAAAAGGTGGACATTTCATTCCTTCTTAAAAGATGGAACCAAATATCCATAGAAGGAGTGACAGAGATTAACTATGGAGCAGAGACTGAAGGAAGGACAAGCCAGCCTAAATATAGCTATCTCCTGAGAGGCTCTGACAATACCTGACTAATACAGCTGTAGAGGCTCACAACCATTCATTGAACTGAGTACACGGTCCCCAATGAAGGAGTTAGAGAAAGGATCTATAGAGCTGAAGGGTTTGTAGCCCCTTAGGATGAACAACAATATGAACTTAGGATTTATTTTTTTAAAGAAGATAGCAATACATTATAATAGATGTCAAGGAACAAAGAGTAGAGTTTTGTTGTTGCTGTTGTTTAAAGAATCAATGATAGAACAATAAGAGCAACCCAGCCCCCAGGTACTGATTGTGGAATTTTAGTTGGGTTATTCATTCTGTCACATTAGTTTATGCCATGCTGCCCACAGCATGAGTGTCGCAAGATTCTTTCTGCAAGAATAGCAAAGCAAAGATATACATTGATTTATATGTCTCAGATCTGAAAGGAAAATCACAAGTTTATTTAAAATTGGCTATAAAGCAACAGGAAAAGATTATGGAATATTTTCTAGGCATCTACCAAAGCAAGTGCATACCAAAATTTAAGTGGCCACTTGTTTCACTGTCTAGTCCTCCTGAATCTGGTATTACTGTACAATAATCTAAGCTCCTCATCATCAGAGTCATATCAGGCCGAACACTTACCCATTCTCCATTGGAACAGAATCCAATAAAGTGACTTTCTAGGACTGATCATGTTAACATATTCTGCTGATAATTGACAGTCTCACTGATCACTCAGTTCAACAGACTGCCAGGCTAGACTACAATCCCTTCATTCGATCAAACCTGTGTCACAGTTGGAACCCCAAACAGGCACCCTGCTAAATTTTAGGTCACTCTTCCTATCTATATTTACCTTACACTGTTGTTTTATTTTCAAGTTAATAATGATGTTTATTCAGTGAGACAAAGGTGAAGATTTTCAGATGTATATTTTCCATCCATTCCACTGTCTCACATTGTCTACTTATTCAGTCCAAAGCCATCCTTTGACTTAGATTTTATTCCTCTGTACATTCATTCTCAGTTGTAGAAGTCTTGTGTAAGAAATTCTTCTTATATGTGATAGGAAAGTTTAGAGATCAAAGCCGACCAAACCAAACTATGAATTATAAGCTACTATGTTACGGTAGGGAAAGCTATGAGGATATTAATAAGAAATGACATTTTCCTTATGAGTAATATAATCTTTTCTAATTTATTTATAGTAATTTTTTAATTCCATCAATGGATATTTATCACTTTCAGTTGATTTCCTTTTATGAGTGGAAATAATGCCCTACTGATGGTTAGCCATGTATATAACATTCAATCTCAGAAAAACATATAGTATACCTTCAGGGAAGAAAATCCCAGGTACAAAATTATCATGAGAACAGAATCTGATAAAAGGAACATATATTGTCTCCATATATCATTCTATAAATGAAAACATGTCAAACCCTACAACATTCTATATGAGAAAAGAAAATGTATTTGCCAAAAGAAATTGTATTATATTTTAATTTCTTGAATGAACATTCATTTTGATAAGAATTATACATTGAAATAAAGCTACTTTTTTCCAAGAGCAAAGTTGGTTTTCTGAGAGTACAATTATGTCTGGTTCTACAGAACTTTTTTCAAGTCCTTAATAAGAATTTTATGTAATCTTTTTCCCAATAGATTATCAACCACTTCATTGATCAGGTGTAGGAAATTTAAACAGTAAGGAAAAACTCAGAAGATAATTTGCTCTTATCATATAAGAAAAATATCATCACAAAGTGAGGGATGAAGCAATAGAGAGCTTGCTTCTGTAACTGATTCCTGAAGAAAATTGAATGAAAGGCTTAGTGTTTTTATGAGAAAAAAATTGAAACACAGTGGCTGTCTTCTATATGATAAACTACTGTGTGAGTAAAAGAATACAAGAATTAAAGAGATATTATAGGCGTCCATTTTAACACTTTTACTCTTGATATAGACATCTCATAGAAAAGTATCTAGTGACAACAACTTTCCAGTATTCTTAGCCAAAACACTATGGTATCTCTAATTTGGCAATTGGAGAATTAGGTCCAACATTGTACAATCTACATACACTTTCAGCTTGTTTGTGACAGTGTCTTGCTGTGTACAACATAAGGGTCTTGAAATCTTGCTTCTCCTATCTCAGCCTCTCTATTAGTAGTATTGTTTATTTCATGTCTTTACACTATACTATGGTTTTCAGAACAGCTTATATATATTTGTAACTCTTGTATCAAGTTTGAAAAAGAAGACTTTATAAGTTACTCTTTCTTTAAGATGAATGCTTTTCCAAATTATCACAGCTAATGAACCAGATTCTTACCCTCACCCAATGTCCTTTCCACCCTCCAAGCAGAACCATTGTTCATTGAAAAAGTTGGTGAATGACTTTATGGATAGACCATCTTAATACCTACACCATTTCTTAAATGAATGTAACCTGTTCTCTGTGGGCTGAGAATAAACTCACTTACTCAAGTCAAATAGCTTTGACCATAGCAGGAAATCTGTATCCGAAAATTGAGCCTACAATTCATTTTTTGGTGCCGCAGAACTATCAACTCTCAGCTTAGCTACAATGAAGGTAAAATCCTTTGGTGATGTGAAGGTCATTGAAGTATAGCCTTATTACAATGAAATCCAATGTCTAAAAATTGTTCTTATTTTGGGCTTGTACCACAGTAAGAGGCAAGATTTTAAACTATACTAAATACAAAACAAACAAAAAGACTTTATATATTTATGTTCATTTAGGAAAATACCAGTAGTGATGTATTATTTTGAAGTATACAGTTAATATGTTTGGAGTTATTTAAATTTTATATTGAGAAAAATGTATTTTCACTATTGCTGTAGATGAGCATCTACATAAGACTGTTAAATTGATTGTTGTTTTATATCAAATAACTTTTATAATACTTATTTGTATTGTTATAATATTTTATAAGTTTTAAGGAATATGACAAAAAAGATATGGTAGGTATTGAAGGGGGGTCTTTGGGAGGAGTGGGGGTACAAAAGGGAAACAAGAATATGATTTAATTCTATTTACTTAAAATATGTTTTTAAATGTTAACAAATTCAGATAAATTGAAATCATGTAACTTTTCTCATCATAATGCAATAAAAGTTTAAAAAATAAAATAAGTAAAAAAAAAAAAACTTACATTTTTAGAGATTGAAGATGGATCCCTTAGGATGGGGGGATATAGAAATCAATTTATTTCCCTTGCTCTTAAAGACGGTGATATGTCACAAGAATGTCTGAATTTTTTTAAAAGCAGCAAATTTATGCCACTAAATTGGACATTTGCTGTGCTTCTAGTTTTCGTGTTGAATACTTACCCCTCCAGCATTTTATTGTAGTAGTTCTGGTACTATCTCCACTCCTTTGACATTTCACTCCCTCTCACTTTTCTTTCTGTCTATATGATCCAAACTGCAACATACACTCAGCAATTGAGATAATTTTCTTCATTGATCTATTGATTTTAAGCACTTGAACAAGCAGCTCCATTAGTAGCTGTAACTGGGTACCCCTCTGGCCCAGAATTTGGAAGACTAGATGCTTTTGCCTTGACATGTAAATTGCCCAGAGAGATGCAGCGAACTGCCACATCAATTACTCTCATTATTGGCCAGTTCAGCAGCAGTTCAGAAAGCTCAGCAGTTCTGCTTCAAGTCACACAAGCGCATCTACTAGGGGAAGAGCGATGGGCTGGAAGAAACTCACTCGTAATATGATACCAAATAATGGAGTAATACATAAAAATCCTTCAATAAGAAGGGAGGGGATATGAATCCCTGCATCCCTTTTCCATCAGTTGCACAGCGAAGCCTCTGTCATCATAGTTAAGCTAGTGTCCTGTTTATAAGTATAGCAAAGCATTGTTAACAGTGTTAGGGTGGGCTTCCTGACAGAGGGAGCAGAGGCTGTCTCTGATTCTGTTGCCTGCCTTTGGGATCCTTTTCTTCTACTGGGCTGCCTCCTTTAGCCTCAATAGGAGAAAATACAGCTAGTGTTACTGCAACTTGTTATCCCAAGGCTGGTTGATACTCAACGGAGGCCTCCCCTTTTCTGAGGAGAAAGGGAGGAGTAGATAAAGCTAGATGTGTGGAGGGAGGGGAAACTGTAGTCAGTATGTAAAGTAAGTTCATTAATTAGTTAAAATTTCAAACATATGGGAAGGGGAGAGAGTAAAATGGAAAATAATGTATGCATGTCTTCAAGTGATGCAATTTATATAGCTGTACATTGCATTATTTATGGATACCTCTTTAAAACTATAGCTAAGTACAATGACTTGTGTATTTATTTCTTTTATTCATGATAGTATTGCTATAGAACTGTGCCCATAGAAAAAGAAATCTAACTGAAAATTGTTTCTTCAGTACTTAAAGAAACAAGTGGGTGGAATTTAGTTTTGATCCTTGACAACAACAGTTGCCAAAGGAATATCAGAGTATGAAGTAAACAGCCCTGCCAAGCCTAAAAAGCATGCATATGCAAACATACACAATATCATCTATTATTATGAACATCCTCATACACATAACACACACATCATACACCATAAAATATGTATCAAATAACACACAGTAGCATGTATAATATACAAAAATCATATGCATCTAAAATATACTACATACTGTATCTCACACTTAACATGCACACACACACACATACACACACACCTATACCACCATACACAAGCTATCACACCGTTTGTTGTATTACAAATACCCTATACACTGCACCACACACATACCGCACATCATCATGAACATCACCCACATAAACATACACCATCATCATCATGTACAAAAAAACTATCACATCATCTCTCTCTCTCCCTTTCTCTTTCTGTCTCTGTATTTATCTGACTGTTTGAATCTCTCTCTCTCTCTCTCTCTCTCTCTCTCTCTACACACACACACACACACACACACACACACACACACACACACACACAAACACAGTATTCTAGTTATACATCCTGTAAAACTAAATTCTTCACCTCATTTTAAGAAAGTCCACATTTACCAGCCTGTCTCCTTGCTTTTTTCTTGTTTTATCTGGCACTGGTCCTTGAACAAAAATCAATCTCCAGTTTCTTTAATGTTTAGTACTAAATCCAGAAAGCAAAACAAAACATGGGAGTCTCACATCTATTATAGAACTTCTTTTATCTGGCTGGAGGGCAGCCTTCTAATCAGGAGAATGAACAAACAGTCATTTACTTACTTTCAGAGAATAGGGAGACAGCTCAATATTCCTAAGGTCCAGGCAAAGCAAAAGGGCCTACAATTGTAAATGAAAATATTAGCAGCCTGCTAATTCACCATGGCAATTATTATGATGTAAAGAAGTTTTTATCAGCATGCTTATTGATGGGGGTTACAGAGAGAAACAGAATTACTTATTTTCCTTATTTGTGGAAGAAAAATATCAAGTAACTGACTAAAAAGGAATTTAAAGTTAGGTATGCAAGCTTTTAAAACAGGATCATGTTTTATTTCAGAAATTACAGAGAGAGAGAGAGAGAGAGAGAGAGAGAGAGAGAGAGAGAGAGAGA
>JADRCD010170174.1:0-19545 GCA_019843815.1 Montemys delectorum | reverse complement strand
TGTGTAGACTCCATGCTGGTCACAAACAACAGGAAGATGAGCAATTGCTGGCCACTTTCCTGTCACGAAGCACACTGCCCTATGGGACAGGCAGGTTTAAAAGAACCTCCAACAGAACAGCACACATTTATCAGGAGAGTAGTGAGGACCCAGGAAGAGCAGAGGGCAAAGGGTGTGGTTTGATGGAGGGTGGTCCCCTAGTCATCCCAGAGAAGGGAGCGCTCAGGTTCAGTGTCAACACAGTAAGGGCCAGGCTCTCACGACCTAGACTCAAACACTCTGTGAGGCCTGCTATTGGGGATACCTGACTCTCACTACTTTCTCACCCATTGCAAGCTCTATGTTTTCTTCATCGAAGGATGAGTAGGTGTGTACCGGATGAGCAGAGAGATGAAGAGGGAGAGCCCGGACCCCAGTGTATCTCTCAGCCTCAGGTCTTGGTTTGCTACACCCTGTGTGTCCAGCCACACCGTCATTCCCACGTGCTCCATCCCCACTGTTGGTATTCTATCTGGACTCCCCCCCACAGTTACCTGGCAATAGCCAGGTAGGCCTGGCTCACTATAAAAGGGATCACTTGCCCCCTCCTCTTTCTCTTACTCTTGCCCCTCTCTTGCCTCTTGCTCTCTTACCCCCTCTCTCTCCCCTTCTCTTCCCCCTCTTTCCACGAGGCCATGGCCGGCCTCTACTTCTCTACTCTCTCTGCCTTTCTCTGCCTTTACTACCCTCTTAACTCCCCTCCCCATGCCCCGAATAAACTCTATTCTATACTATACCATTGTGAGGCTGGTCCCTCAGGGGGAAGGGGTTCCTCGGCATGGACTGACTGAGGCACCCCCTCCCCCCCCGTACCTCACCAAACCCCCATAGAACATATCTTAATATTTCTTTATCTTTTTATAATCACAACATTGGTGCCCTATGACTCAGATCTAGAAACTCTGCAGGTTTGCATCACACCTCAGCCACCACAAGAGAGTCACGCTCGCTAAAACTGTAGGTTTACATGGAGATCCACACTTGCTAGCTCCCTCACCCCTAGCTGTATCTCATCAAGCTCCCACCCCCTATGCGCCTCTCCTTTCCCTCTGTAAGATATGCCTCTCCTGGGGAAGTGACTCATCCTTGGCCAGATGTTTAGAGGGCGAGAGAGGACATCATCAGAGCAGTCAGGAAGATAGATGTCAGTCTTGGCCGCAGAACCCGGCCTTGCAGGACTCAGAAATAAGGGGGAGGGGCACAGCATTTTGTGAGTCCCGACCATAGGTGAGAATTCACTGTGGACCCCATGCCAAGACATGGTGATAGGTAGAGTTTTTTAATGCCCTTATAGCCTGGGACTCTGTAAGACTAGGTGATCTGCTCACATTCGCCTACCAAGCAGTAACCTCATACCTGAGCCTTGCCTGTCCAGCGATGACCATGCACTCTTTCCAGCTTCTCACCCTTACTCCGAGCTGGCAGCCAGGGGCTCTCAGTTAGACTAGAGATGGGAAGTAGGTGGGGAGGGTAGTGGTTGGATAGCCCAGGCAGTATCTGGGGAGTGTGGAAACATGGGGGTGGGGGGAGGGAATGCTACATCAGGGCAGGTAAATTGCTGCTGATGCTATGGCCATTCGATATCCTGCCATGACCTCCAGTAGCCTCACCACAGAGTTACCCAAGACCAGTGCCAGCAGTGAGGAGACAAGAAACTTGAGTTAGAGTCCCTTTCCTTCTTCCCATGGAACCCTGAGAAAACATATTCTTTTCTGGAAGATTCCACAGCAGTTCATGCCACACACACCTTCCCGAGAGCTCCCCCCACCCCCCGAGATGCTTGAGTTTCCCACATACAGAGGGTGGGAGAGGTCTTCCTTCTCGCCCCATCTCTGACATTCAGATTCAACTTGATTCTGTTCTGTCTTGCTCTGATTCTTGTGGGAAGCCTGGGGCTACAGACTCAGAACTCAGATTGGGGTTCGAACTGTGAGCCTATGGCTTACCTGGGATACTCACCTAACCCTTCTGAGTCTCACAACCCTCATTTGTTATTTTATTTTATTTTATTTTACTTTGCGACAACTGGCATGGAACTCAGAGCCTCCCGCACACTAGGCAAGCACTCCAGCCACACCAAGCCACATCTCCCGCCTCGCCTCGTCTTAATCTCTAAAACTGAGCTAGCATGTGCTGGAGAGATAGCTCATGGATAAGAGCACTTCCTGCGTAAGCTTGAGGATTTGAGTTCAAATCCCCTGCACCTGGAAAGAAAGACTGCTGTGGCTGCTCACGTATGCAATCCTAGCCACAGGAAGCAGAGATGAGTGTGCTACTCGCCAGCAAGCCTAGCCCAAATGAGAACTTCCCCGAGTGCTGGGATGGAGCGCAGAACACTGAGTGCACCAGGCAAGCCCTCTTCTATTTACTTATCCCCCAGCCCCTATGCTAGCTCTGTGTGCATGCCTGTGTGTGTATGCATGTGAATGCAGGTATGCACAGCATACATGGAGAAGCCAGAAAAGGACATCAAGTGTCTTCCTTGCTCTGCTGTCACTTTCTGTCACATTCCTGGGGAGTCTCATACTGTAGTCCAGGCTAGCCTGGAGCTTACCATGGTGCCCTCAAACTCAAAGTAACTCTCCCGCCTACCCTTACAGTTGCTGAGATTCTGGGCTTGAGTCATCACATTCAATTTGGAGCCTTTTGTGTCTTTGAAAAGTTTTTCTGGTTTGGTCGACAGGGTGAAAATGCAGGAGCAAGCTGCCTGCAGTTCCGATTCTAGTTCTGCCCATCTCCTGGCTGTATAACCTTAGTCGAGTGATGGCCTGAGTCCCGGTTTCTGTATCTGCAAAGCTGGTGTGACTATGAAATGCTCCCTTCTGGCGCCTGGTCTGAATGCTTGTTACCTAGCTAAGTAACTGATATGTGTGTGTTTGCGTGTATGTGTGTTTGCGTGTGCATGTGTGTGTGAGGTTGTGTAAGTGTATGTGCGTGTACATGTGTGAGAGAGTGTGTATGTGCATGTGTGTGTATGCTTGTGAGTGTGTAAGTATGTATGTGTGAGAGAAAGAGTGTCCATGTATGCATGTGTGTTAGTGTGTAACTATGTGTGTGAGAGTATATGAGTGTATGTGAGAGAGAGAGAGAGACAGTGAGAATGTGTGTGTGTGTGTGAAAGAGAGCATGCATGCATGTGTGTGATGTCTCACTTTGTTTTCTGGTCTGCTGTGAAGTAACCAATCTGCCATGCCTTTCCCCTCCATGACAGAATGAAACCATGGGTCAAAATAAACCCATTCTTTCTTTCTTTGTTTTATTTTTCCTGAGACCAGGTCTCATGAATGCTAGGCTAGCTTCGAACTTGCCACATAGCAGAGAGATGACCCCGACCTTCTTATCTGCTTGCCTCCTCCTCCTGAGTACCGGAAGCACAGGTGTGCGCCAGCACCATACCTGGTTTCTGCAGTTCTGACCATAGAACTCCAAGGCTCTTTGCTTGCCAGGGCAGTGCGCTACCTACTGAATCACACAGCCTCACTTCCCTTTGAGGTCAGACATCGGACAGAGCTGGAGTGGTAATATCACTTGCCATGCCTGTGAGGACTGGACTAGTTAACTGTCAGATGGTTAGCAGTTTCTCGGTGCATGCTAGCCATCCATTCCGTCCATTTAAGAATTACTGGGCATTGAGGAGTGAGCTCCTTTGAAGCATCTCTCATAGAACTTGCCAGAGACTGGTGAGGGAGGGCCATATCTGTGCTAATACCATCAAAGAAGCATTGGGGAAGCCCAAGGCTCACTGGGTGTCTGTGAAGGGTCAGCACTGACAGGACATTCTGAAACCACATTCTTAGACTACAGGAGGCGAGGCCCACATTGGGTTGACTACACATGGACTCTGTCTGCAGTTCTTCAGCTCATAAGCTCTATGGGAGGGAGACTTGAGGTGGATTTTTGCTACCCTGGCTCCTCGTTGTAGCTTCCTAGCAGGCTGGTCGCTCTCCAAAGACTACAGCCTCTATTCTGGATGAGCCTCTCCACAAGAAGTTGTCTCTCTACAACTTCCTGCTAAATGCTTCCTTCTCTCTCCCTGGCAGCTCAGGGTATTATGATATCCCACTGTGGCCTCCCCAGGGCTCCACACTCTATAAGACACTCTGCGCCTACTATACATCCTCAGACTACCCACTGTGGGTGCCCTCTGATTCTTGGATTGGGACTCAGAAAAGTGTCACAAAGGGAAGCCCTTAGAGGTGGCATTGCTCTCCCTTGTTCTCCTGACCCCTTCTCTTGTCCCTCCTAATCCCCCAGGGCAAGGCACAGAAACTAGATTCCTCTTCCCCAACGCAGGTCAAGGGAACCGGAACCCTTTCTCCAATGCCAGCTGTTAACCCTGAGAATCAAGAGAAGAAAAGACCAAATCCACGATTGTCCAGTTAAAGCAGGCTGTGTTTTAGGGTGCACTTGGGACTGGCCAACCGACTGCCTCTCCCTAAATCAGGATTTTTTTTGAGGGCGATCCCTGCTGACTCTTAAAGTCCTTTTTATAGGAGAGATAAAGTATTCTCAGGAGCGAGAGTCAGCTGTTAAACATTGTTAGAAAGAGCAGGAACGGGGTAAGGGTAGACGGCATGGGGATGGGCTCGCAGGGTTAGAGTAGGTTGAAAAACATGTCTTGGGGTTTACAGTGGATCTAAGAAACAGAAACTTACCCTTGACTGCAAATAGGAACCTTAACTTGCAAGGACTTAGCACAGGACAAACAGGAACTCGTTCTTGAACTGCAAACAGAACCCTTAGCCTGCATGGTGCAGTGAAGCTGTTCTGATCTCACGCTAACCATAAAACTTAAGGTGCCACTCGAACGCTCCCACCTGTCTGCATGAGACTTAGCCATAAAGAGGTCCCCATATCTATCTTGTTTGCTTATAAGTCATAAGACCTTATCCAAGGGAGATCCCACCCAACACCAGGAAAGAGGAAATGCCACTCAGATGACCCTTGTCTGTCATCCTTAGCTCATATGCTTTTGCTCAACCGCATTTCTATCTTGGTTTCCGAGTTACTTCACTAAACCCGAACATTCAAATAGACGGTCCATGTGGGTTTTCTGGTCTCCCAAACCAGGATGCTCCCATGTCATATAAATCCACAATCAAATAGATTATTCTGCTTCTTTTCGTTAACCTGGTTTATGTTATAGAGTGATGCTGGGCCCCTATACAGGGGACAGGAAGGGACCCTTTTTCTTGCCCTTATATTTGACTGCAAACATGACAAAGGTCAGAGACACTTCCTGTGGATTTTCATGCAAGCTTCCAGGTATTCTCTGGGTAGTGTCTATGAGTTCGATGGAGCTGTTTAAATGAAATACCCCAGACCTAGGGGCTCTAATAACACAAATTTAATTTCTCACCCTTGGGGAGTCTGCGAGTCCAAGGTCAAGTTAGCAGAGTTGGTCCCAGCACAGATGTGGGAGGATTAGCTGCAGGTCTGCCTGTCTTCTTGGCTCAAAGATGGATGGCTTCTCCTGTATCTTTACAGATCCCATCACTCCCCGTCATGTTCCAATTTCCTCTCATGAATGCAACAGAATGAGGGCCTAGTCTAATGACTTCATGTTCATTTAATCACCTCTTTTAAGGCACTATCTCCAAGTGCCGGCATCTTCTGAGAAATTGGGACTTAGAACTTCAATGTACGATTGGATTGGAGGGTGCACAGTTCAGTCTTTCGTGAGGCTGAGAAATGGGAAAACAGGATTATTAGGCAGGATGGAGATACAAGGACAGAGCCAGCAG
This sequence comes from Montemys delectorum, assembly GCA_019843815.1. Lineage (NCBI taxonomy): Eukaryota > Metazoa > Chordata > Mammalia > Rodentia > Muridae > Montemys > Montemys delectorum. The sequence goes on along the minus strand of JADRCD010170174.1, from coordinate 13,762 downwards.
ACACAGCCTTCTAGGGGTTTACATTCTAGTGTGGTATAATGGACCACAAATAAACAAATTGATGAAGAGTATTGCCCCAACCGTAGCTAGACCACATGAGGAACTGGGCTGGGTGGACTCTCCATAGCAGGCTGGGATGGCTTCTCTGAGAAGGAGGTTTGACCAGCAATCCCTGGGGGTGGAGAGAGAGATGTCTCCAATACAAAGAATGCACTGTGAGGTTTGGACTTAAGGTCCCACTCCAATAGCCACATAAGGATTCAGGGTTCTTGTGTGATTCCATTCATAAGGGTAATTCCAGCCCTGGGGGAGTGCCGAGACAGGAGGATTGCTGGGGATGGCTAGTTGACAGCTTAGCTGAAAAGTGAGAGCTCAAGCTTCAATGGAAAGACCCTGCCTCAAAGAATAAGGTAGAGAGTGACAGGTAGGGACACCTAATGCCCTCCCCTGGCCTCCTCCTAGATGCATGGTTGAATGCACACACGCACACATATGTGTACGCCCACCACACAGACACAGAGGGAAAGCATTTGAGTATTCCACTGAGGATCACGAAGGCACTCCTGGGAGAAAAAGTCTGGGTGACCAATCAGCTCTGAGATTTTTTTTATTTGCAGAGGAGCTTTTCACATAGCTGAAGGGGCTGGGGGAAGAGGCTACAAATTTTCTTTGGAAGTTTGATAAAACTAGACACATCAGGGGCACATGTTCTGGAACCTTGTCTTTCTTGCCTCTTTGATGGCCCACCTACCAGGTAGACATCCAGAAGAACTGAGGGTGGTGGATGAGCAGTGAAGCAAAGCTGGCTCTCTCCTGTTTCAACCCCATGAAGCTTACATGATGTAGCTGATGTAGCTGTGTGCCTTTGTGGGGGAGATGACTGGTGATCCTCCCTCCCCCACACACACACATATCACCACCCTGACCCCAACCCCACCCCTGAACCACCCTCTCCCGATCAGGTCCACTTCAAGGCCCAGAGGATTAACTGCAGCAGAGCCAGGCTCTTACTGAAGTATTAATCTGCATTTTAAATGTTGCCTCTGAGCCCTTGGGAATCTTGGTTCCATATGTTTGCAAGCGCTCTGGGGCTGGCAGTGGTTGATTTTGAGTGCTTTCTAATGCAGGCTAAAGGTGACTCATAAGAGAGAGAGAGTAAGCAGCAGCTCAGAGGCGAAGCCGCCTTGGTAAATATTGATTTACACAGGCTCCCTTTGCCAGGAAAGGCAGTAGAGGCTGTTGGCTTGTACAAACCCCAGAGACCAACTCCTTCCTCCAATGGACTCAGCCTCTCCCTGTCTTAAGTCATCCCTTCCCGTCTCTCTTCTTCCTTGTTTCCCCTCAAAATGTGCAGAGCTGACCAGCTATATGTTTCCTGTTGCTTCTTTAACAATAACGACATACTTGTCCAAGATGGGTCTCTTGTTGGCTATCACTGAGGTTTCAGTGGGATTTCATGGCAGCTGGATGGAGACTCTGAACAGTTCACTTCATTTTCATCCCCTGCTTCTACTATTCCTGTATGTGTGCGTGCATGCATGCATTGTTCATGTGTATGCAATTAGAGGTTAGAGAACAGCCCGAGGGTCATCTAACTTTTTTGAGGTTGGGGGCAGGGTCCCTCACTGGCCTGGAGCTAGTCAAGTAACTGGTCAGCAAGCTCTAGGGATCCACATGACTCTGGCTCTCCAGCCACCATAACTCAATTTATTTAAAATGTGGGTTCTGTGGAATCGAACTCAGGTCTTCGTGTTTGCAGGGTGGGAACCATGTCCTCAGATCTTCTCCTAGTTCCAGACGCTTCCCACCCTCCTCAGGTATTGGCCTATCTCACAACTTTCAAAGCCACAGTGGCCATCCAGGTCTTGCTCATATTTTGTCATACTGACTGGGATTCTCCTGCCTCACTCATAAGCCCCTGTGATGACATCAGGCCACCCAAGGACTCTAGAGACAGCTCACCTCCACCTCACAGCTCTAAACATAGTCACATCCATACAGTCCCTTCTGCTGTGTGGATGACATTGTCACAGGCTCCCAGGGTAATACACAGATATCTTTGAGGCCATTTCTGTGTCTACCATGTCCTCTACTTTCTTTCTAACACCTTATTCAGAGATGGAAAACCTGAGTCAAGGCTTGCCCATTTGCTCTTAAGGTGTGTTGGCCAGCTCTAACATTTTATGAGAGCTTCCTAGGAACCCGGGCAATAAATAAAGCATTTTGAGAAAGGAGGGAGGAAAGAAAGAGTAACTGACATGTGTCCTTGGCTCTGTGCTAGCAATGTCCTACGTGCTTTAAAGCTATCGGGTCCACAGTCTGTGAAAGAGTGGCTGTCATCTGGTGCAAGTACTGCCTTCGCTGGCCTTTGAAAACCAAGGTTTTCACTGCTACGTCATAGAAGCAAATCCTTTTAAGTGGTACTCCATGCTATGATAGGGGTCTGAGGAGAAGAAATTAAGAGGGGGGCTGTAAAGCATCAGGCAAGACTTTGTACAGAAGATAATGAATGAACAGGGCTCTTCATAATTCTGGTTGTGCAAGGGAGAGGCATCTGCCTGTGGTGGGAGGGAGCAGGAGGAATGGAGCCTTGTGTCCTAGGCAGAGGAGGCAAACATGAGCAAAGCCCATGCAGTGCTTTCTAAAAATTGAATGTATCACAATCTGCTGGTGCTCAGGTGGGTTGATGGCTAGCCTGACAGGATTTAGGGGACGCTAGGGGACATACCTCTGAGTGTGTGTCACAGAATGTTTCCAGAGAGGTGATGCCACCTTCCCTCAGAGTGGCTGGCGTCTTCCAGTGGGCAGTCCAGATGTAAAGAGGTCTGAGGAAGAGGCAGATGTGTGCTTCCATCTCCCCCTCTTCCTGAGAGACCATCTGCCACTCTGTCTTCCACCCCATCGGCCTCCAGCTTCTTTGGCTTTTCCATGTGGGTTCTTGGGTTCTCAGCCTCTCCAGTGTGCAAGTGGTCACTGTCACACTGCCCGGCAACACCACAAAAGGCAGTCTAATACACCCCCTTTAACAGCATATGCATGCTATGCTAGTTCTGTTCCTCTGGGGGACCATGCCCAGTGCAGATCACATGAGAGGAAATGGCCTCAAGAGGGAGGTGGAAACCCAACTCTGAGATACTGAGGATGCGCCTGGACTCTGAACAAGATCCTGAGGAACATGGAGAGCCATGAAAGGACTTTAAAGGGAAGGATTTTTACCAAAATAAATGTCCCTCCAGGAAGAGGAAGTTCTGGCTGCTGAAGGCAAAGTTGACAAAGGAGAGTGTGTGGTCGGGAAAGCAGTGACATCAGGTCTCTGGTCCATCTGCACCTGGAAGTTCAACAGCCTTCCCAAGGTCTCCCCACAACCTAAAAAGGGGTCTGAGTGGAATGCCCCCAACTTACAAAGATAGCAAGCCCCCTTGAACCTAGAACTCTCCTTGCATTGCTGTCTGCAATGAGAGGAGAGGCTCTGTTTCAGCAGGAGGGAGAAGCAAGCCAGACAGAAGGGCATTTACATCACAACTTACCACCCTTCTTCGGGAAGCTTGCCCTGCCTAACGTGCTCGGGAATCCAATCACTGGGTCCACCCATGAGTGCCTCCTCCTAATGCCTATGCACGTTCACCCAGTCAGCAAGTGTTTCTGGAACCTGCTATGTGCTCTGTACTGCTCGGTTCTTCATTAGAAAAGAGTGATCTTGACTTGTTCTTTATCCTGTGGGTTTTCTGTACAGTGGAAGAATAGAATCAATACAAACAAATGGATGTATATAAAATGCCTGTAAGTGTGGTGCGCCTCGTGTTTAAGTTTAGGGTGGCCAGAGATGAGACAACCTGAAACCTGCTGGTAGTAAATTACATCATCAGCTCCAGCTCTGCTCCATTTCTTGTATTCTCAGTCTTGTCACATGATTGTGAGGTTTCTTCTGTAACGACACACTACATTTCCACAGCCCCTTGACTTTTGGCTTGGGCCAGTAAAGAATCAACTCTAAACCTAAGCTTTAAAAGGCCTTAGTATGTTCTTCTTTCCTTCTTGGGCCTCTGACATCACCTTCAGAATGTCCCTCACCCATCTTCAAGGACTGAGAGTGTAGCCAGCTTAGGCCTGTGGCTCCTCTTAACTGGAGTGGGTGAGGGAGGACATCAGCAGAGCTACCTAACTGATCTCAACAGCTGGCTTCTATCCCCCTACACATCTGTATGCGCTGTAGAGACCAAGGGAATGCCTCAATTGGTGAAATGCTTTCTGGATAGGAGTGAGGATCTGGGTTCAGATCTCCAGCACCCATGTAAAAAAAAAATAAAGCCAGGCACAGTAGTGCACACCTGTAATCTCAGAGCTAGGGGAAGTGGAGACAAGAGGACCCCTGGGACTCCCTGACCACCCAGTCCAGCTGAACCACAGAGTTCCAGGTTCAACAAGAGATCCAATCTCAAAAGAAAAGGTGGAGATTGTAGAGAAAAATATGCGATGCCAACACTGGCTTCCGCCCATGCATATGTGCGTGTGCATGCACAGACACACGTGCTACGGCGTTCGCTGCTGAGATAACGTGGGCCTCTGTTTTGGAGCGTTGTTGTTTGCTGTCACCTGGTGCCCTGACTCAGCGCTCATAGGCTATGGCAGGTTCTCCAGAGGGATAATATCTCCATAATGGCCGAGTCAAGCTGGTAAAGGAAGCGATGGGCAGCATCCCAAGCTGGGGGGGGGGGGGGGGGGGGGGATAAGAAACAAAGGTCGTGAGGCAGGAAGGATGTGAATCCTTGAGAATAGGGCATGCATAAGGAGATTCTGGGGTAACTGTAGAGAGGTGTGAGACGCCCCCGGAGAGCTATGGCAAGGTGATGCTGCTAAACAGATCCACACGGTGCTGGGCAGGGGTACTGCATGTTTTTAATGTTCCTGTCTGTGTCCGTGTTGCTGTGGCAAGATACTCGACAAAGGAACATGAGGAAGGAAGGGTTTGCCTTGCCTCACTGCTGGAGGGCACAGTCCACTGGGATGGGGAAGGCAAGGGGGCAGGAGCAGGAGGCAGCTTGTCACGTCACATCTGTATGGTGCCAGGAAGCAGAGAGAGATGGCGCTCAGCTCACTTTCTCCTTGTTTATTCAGCCCAGAACCCCAGCCCATGGGATGGTACTGCTGACACCCATAGTGTGTCTCACCTCATTTAACCTAACTTAGAAACTCCACCCCAGACATGCCCAGAGACTAACCCGATCTAGATTATTTTCCCACAGCCAGGCCCAAAGGCAAGTCTCCTGGGTGAGTCTGAACACGTCAAGTTGACCAGACTCACTTCATGCCGTTTACATAGTAATCTCTTTGGGAAACAGCTAAAGGTGTTATCGCCCTAATCTCCTGTCACCTGGCCAGGATGACCGCGTGTGCTCCCATAGATACCCATTAGCTCCCTGGGTGAAGGTGCTCAGCCCGTGCGTGGTGCTGAACGGACAGTTCCCTGTAACATTGAGAGTCTAAACTACAGGATAGCCAGGCTTCACATCATTCTTAAGACGGTTATTTAAAACGGGAAGCCCTCTTCTTTCACCATATCGCCTCACTTTTCATGTTAAAACTGTTTATCCGTTGCTGTATGCCTGTTTGAGGTCATATTTATACAGCTATTTCAAAGTAAGGTTTATTTTTTCCCCCACTGACTTTGTTTTTGTATAAATTGAGGAAATATAGGGAGAGCCCTTGTTAGACAACTGTCGAGTGATAACCACACCTCAGTCCCCCAAAACATTTTTTAAAAATACAGGTTTTCTTTCATATAAGACAAAGATCTATCCCCACTTTGGAAAAATGCCAACTGGTTAGCAAAGTAGAAGGAATGATAAACTAGTCAGGTAAAGAGAGAAAACTCTGGAGTGGTGTGGGGGGTGCAAATCTCATACCTACCCCTTAACAAGGCTAAACACACCTACTCAAGAGTAGAATTGATATTGCCTTTTCCAGTAAGGTATTTACAACGCAACTTTACTTTTGCATATGTTTTCACCTTATAGGCTAAAGCACTATGTCGGTATAGATGATTTACATCTATGAATACATTTAAATCTCATATTAATCAAGACTCAATGTCACCCTGTATTAAATACCAAAATTGGTATCTTAGCTCAGCCAATTTGGCTCCTTGAATCAGACTTGAAAGTGCTATCATTTTCAGTGTGAGTGTGTGTGTGTGTGTGTGTGTGTGTATGATTCCGTCCCCCTGCCAGCAGCTTCAAATTTTAATCAAAAGATCCGTTATGGAGGTTGCTTTTTATAAGAAGTTACGGGGAATTCCTGCTCTGATCAACCTCAGATAGAGGCCATTTGCAGTGACCCTAGAGCTTGCCGGCGGGACGCGTAAGTACGGGGCTTTGGGTTCCCACCCAGGTGAAAATGGACAGGACTCTTTCGCAGGCGCAGTGCTCTAGTTAGGGCAGCGTCTGGGTTCCGCGCCTGCGCAATGCTGCCTGAGAACCCTGCCTACTGACACTCCTGCTGGGCTTTCCAGGTTCCGGATCTTAGCAGTCCATAGCATTGGCGACTTAGTCCTTAGTCTCTGCTTGGCGACAGCCAAGGAGGAGCAGAGGAGCAGAGGGCAGAGTGGCAAGGAGGGTGGAGCTGAGAGCTTGCCTAAAAATCTCTGACCAAAAGGGCCCCAGAACTTAGAAAGTGCGGCAGGATTCCAACCTTTGACAGAAGGCCCCCGCCCCCCATTCTCAGTTAGGTAAACTGAGCCACAGCCTCTTCCAGAGCCCTGGAGTGAGTTTATATTTCCTTCTCTGAGCCAAGCTTTTTGATATGTGAAATGAGATCACGAGGCCTGCTGGAACTTTGTTCGTCCAGTCAATATATTGATTGCACTCTAAATGGGCCTGCGCTGGGTGCTTCTTATTCTCAAGTTTATTGTGGAGGAAATCAAAAGACAGGATGAGCTAGCAAGCCCTCGGCATGCTTTTAAACATGCTATAAATGCGAGCGAGCTCTTATGAAAGTGGAACCTTATATAATTGTAGTTGGTTTTTATCAAAAAAGAGGTCAAGCTTTGCCGATTTCCAGCCTCGTGTCCCACCCTCCCCCAGGGCCAGACTTCTTGCAAATGGGTCCAATTAGTCACTGGAAGAGTTAAGAATAGGACTGACTCAGTGTGGACAGGTGACCGTGGTATTGCTCTCGATATGCAGTAGCTCTTTAAGATTCCTTCAGCAGGAGTGGCGTGAGCTTGTAATTTGTAGCAGCTCTCTGGATCGCTGGCAGGTTCAGGTTGTATTTTCATTTACTAATTAATTTGGAGAATTGGAAATTGTTAATGTTGAAAATGGAACACTTGGCAGCCACTTCCCTCCCCGCACCCCGCAACGGTTGATAAAAAACCCAGTAAGGATGAGGAAGGAGCTTGGCGTCCACATGGCTTCCTGTCTTCATTCAGGTTGTTTGGGTTTTGGGCAAATGTTACAGTATGTTTCTTTTCTAGTAGTGTAAAACATATGAGATAATTAACACGGGTGAGACAACGTCCCAAGCCTCTGAGTCAAGAGAAACGACTGTGGGGCCCTTTGAAAGACCTCCATCGTGGAGACCCGTGGGACCTCTTCTCAAGGATCTCACAGTATTGAAGGAAGAAGAGTGTGGGGGTGGGACGATACTGGTAGAGTTAAATCAGGAGTACACGAGGGGTTTGCAGATCACCTCCTTTATCCTATTAAAACCTGTGGGAATTTTACTGCCTCCTGACCTGTGTCTCGTCTTTCAGTCAATACCAAGTCACACGGCTTTGCCAGACCATCCAGCTGTCGCACAGAAGACCTTAAATCATTTACCTGTTTCTGTTGCAACATTAGCTGTCACAGACCGGCCACATGATTTTAGGAACATATTCTTTGAGACCCACGTGACACATCTAAAAGAATTTCTGAGACTCAATTTACTTACGTTGGTGTTCTGGACTTGGGATTACTGTCCTTCCCCCAACGGATGTGCACGCTAAACAATGTACTCTCACGTTTTTATTTTGAAGGTCCAGCTAATTCTCCCTACTTCCTGACAATGTGGTCATTTAGATCCACATCACAGCAGGGTTTTTTATTATTATTTTTACATTTAGTCCATGAGACACCATGAATCTACCATGTGCACGATAAGACCATGAGCTCTTGAGGATGGCTGAAGAAGGATAGTATACATTCGCGGTGAAAGCTCACTGACTTAGGTACTGATCCCAGTGCTTATTGCCTGTACAATGGAAGGTTCAAGGATCTTGGTGCCTTCAGCTACCATATGTAGCTTTAAGGATTTTTCTTGAGGGATTTTTATTCATAGTCATGTGATCAGAATTTAATAAGCAAGATTGAAAGTAGCCTCTTGCTCGTCCCTTCAGACTTTCATAACTCCCCAGCCTTAGGCAGTGTTTGTGCCGACACCTCCTATATACTTCAGTTGAATGAGTGAGGGTGAACCTGTCATAGCCGGTTAAATTATGAATGGGAACTTAAAATGATCTTTTTCATCCAAAACCATAATATTCTAGGATTCATGACCTCTAACTCTCAGCCTGATGCTCTGGCTACATTGGGTCATTTGGGGCATGGTTTCTCTGTGTAGTCCTGGCTATCCTGGAACTCACTCTGTAGACCAGGCTGGCCTTGAACTCACAGAGATCTGCCTGCCACTGCCTCCAAATGGTGGGATCAAAGGTTTGTGCCACCACTACCCAGCGTACTGTGTTTTTAAAGAAATGGATAAGGCATGCTTTCTCTTCTTGGGAAGCTGCGGTCTGTCTGGGAAGTGGCAGTTTCCACTTCCTTTCTGTCAATGTAATCCAAACAAGTCGACCTCTTACATTGGAATTCATGAAGGTCGGTCCAGTTGATCATTCTGACTTACAGTCTCCTTGGTTAGACATCCACCCCTGCCTTTAAATATTCTTTATGTGCGAGAGACTTCAAAATTTATATCTGAAGTCTAGACTTCCAAACTTCCAGCCCATATATCTGTCTTTGGATAAATGCACGTCCTTTACAATGCCTTTAACCCATCTGGAGGGAGGCTCTTTAAGCCTGTTCTACCACCTACAGTGGCCATCTGCATGGAGTGCCTGAAACCAGAGATGCAAGACTTGTTCTTGTCCCCTGTTTTTCATTTCCTGGGTGTGCTGCTTACATCCAGAAAATTGCTAGGTCATATGTTTGCAGCAAACACCCAATCACATCCTTAAAGGCTGAGGTCTGGGGGAAATAAGGTCATTGGCTTTCCCAGATGCTCTGGTGACGACAATCATGGAACTAAATCTGAGTAGATGGCACAGCCTGGCTTCGTTCATGTGCACATCCTAGGACCTGTTGCCAGGAGGATGGAACAGGCCAAGAGATGAAGGCCAAGTTTAAATTCACCAGCCACCCTCCTAGCTCAGTATAGATTCAGTCCCAGTCAAACAATGGAGGACGAGCGACAGTGGGGAATGACTTTCTAAATGATGGCATTGTTGCTGGCATTGTTGCAAAGACCTTGAAGGCTGTGCCCCAGAGAAACAAAGACTAGCCTGGCAGTGAGTAGAACTGGCTGGAGCGGAGAGAAGCCACTGCTGGGGTTTCGGGGCTGTCTGAGTAGTCTGGGAAGATTGGACTCTGCCACACAGTTCTTCATTACTAATCAAAGCCCCCTTAAAGTCCTCTGGCTGCCAACAGGCCTTGTCAGCACTGGGGAGATACCCAAGAAAGGGAAGACAGAGCCAAGGTGGGTCCAAGTTCTGGAACACTCAGCTCTCCTCTCCTTGTCTGTACATTGGTCATATTTTGTTGCCAAAGAGGAATCCTCATGGCTTCAACTTAGCATCTCTCTCTTAACTGTGCACTCGGGGATAGAGAGGCTGCCAGCTAACCTGTCCAGGCTGGTCGTGGTTTCATTGGCTTTGAGTTTGTGTTAGAAAAAAAAAAAAAGTTTGTTTTTTTTTTTTTTTTTTTTTTTGCATCCTTTAAATGTGTTATTGTAAAGCAACAACAAACCCTCTTTTGAAACAGCACAGACAGGTGTTGTAACTCAAAGGCTACACTGTAGCTCTGCTGAGGTTTTAAACAAGTGTTAGCATCCCTGTGCGGCCCTTACTCCTAGAGTCACGAGGCAGGAGCTTTACACATAGTGAGGCTAAGAGAGCAGAATCTAGATGAGATTTATTTCCTTTTTACTTGTAGCCATTTCTTCTGCTGTGGTCTTTGGTGAGAGTGCGTGTGTGTGTGTGTGTGTGTGTGTGTGTGTGTGTGTGCCCATCCAGGTGCATGTGTGTAGAGGTCAGAGGTCAACTTCAGGTGTTACTCCTCAGGAGCATCCATCTTGTTTTCTGAGCCTTTCATCTTTCACAGAAACCCAGGGCTTATCAATTTGGCTAGACTGGCCCTAGGCCTACTGGTTAGTTCTTTTTCTTAGCTTGTTAGAAACTATGCCATCAGGAACTTCAGCTGAGAAAGAGCTCCCATCAGATTGGCCTGAGGTCAAGTCTGTAGGGGCATTTTCTTTATTGATGATTGATGTAGAAAGACCCAGTCCACTGTGGGTGGTGCCACTCCTGGGCAGATGGCTCCAGGTTGTATAAGGAAGCAGGCCAAGCAAGCCATGGTAAACAAGCCAGTGAGCAGCGTCCCTCCATGGTCTCTGCTTCAGCTTCTAACTCCTGGTTCCTGTCTTGAGTTTCAGCTCTGTCTTCCCTTCAAGATAGACAGTAAGCTGTAAGGCAAAATAAACACTTCCCTCCCCAAGTTGCTTTATAGAAAGCAAATGAGGACAAGAGGGATCTCCCTGTCTCTACCTTCCCAGCACTGGGCTTTTTAAAAACAACGATTTGTAGGGAATGGAACTTAGGTCACCATGTTTGCAAAGTGAGCACTTCACTTACTGAGCTGTCTCCTTGGCTCTGTTCGTCCACAAGTGTCAACTAAATGCAGCTCCCAAGCTATTGTCTTTCTTCTAGCATAAACAGTACAGTTCTAAAGGCCTGGCCTGATCAATTGATCAATTGCTGAGCATCTGAAAATCCCCATAGGAACTCAGACAGCCTTTCAGCAAGGGTGACAAATTACTTTGTTGTGACTTTGGCTGAGGGTGACTGACTGGGGGGCAGTGACCACTATTATCAGATTATCATCTGATTGACTGACCTATTTTGATAGGCCTTTTCTTTAAAACAAACAAACAAACAAACAAACAAACAAACCCACCAGCCCTTTCAAGTCTTTTCATGGCCTCTCTGTTAGTTTAATGTGGTTGAAGCAGATGTTGAATGCTACCATCTTAAGACTGTAACTGAAAGAGCATCGCTTCTCTAGGTCCTTAGGGAAGACTAGTACACGGAGCCCCTAGCCCTCAGTAGCATCTGATGGATATGTAGATGGTAAATTGAATGAGCAGGATCCATCATGTGGCTTCTGTAAGTAGGAAATTAATGTGGCCCCCAGTGAGTCAGGTCTGAAATAATGGTAGTTCAACACTGTAGACTTCCACACAGGTATTGAAGGAGGAAGTCAGCCGTTCTTAACCCCTTTTCAAAATGTGAGGCACTAGAATATGACAGGTGGTGACCCTGAAGCATTATCTGTCCCCTTTGGTTCATTTGCATAATGCATGCAGCCGCCAGGACAATCGACATTTATCAGCTCATGTCCTTGAAAATGAAAGGGGCTGGTTCACGAACACTTAGATGCAATTGTCTCTTTTCCTGTTTCTCAGACACAGAGCCACCCACCCGGTGTAGCTCTCCCTCCTCTCCAGCTCTAGTGAAGATGGAACCCTTCCTAGAACATCAGCAGGGAACCTCAGGGGCTTCCCCTCTGCATCCCCCTCACTACCCAATGCCTCCCAAGCAAGCTCCATTTCTTTCCCAATAGAAGACAGAAAACTCCTCCAGCACATAGAAGTTTTAACCCCTTCTCTTTATGAATTTTTAAAAAACGTTTCACCCTACAGAGCCGAGCTGGTTAAACTTTTGTCAATTGCCAGGGGTATCTGAGAAGAGGGAATGTCATCAGATTGTCCTGGAGGCAAGTCTGTGGGGGCATCTTAGTGACTGACTCTTGATGTGAGAGGCCCAGACCACTGGGAGCAATGCCACCCCTGAGTAGGTGATTCTGGGTTGTATAAGAGAGCAGGGTGAGCAAACCGTGAAAGGGCGAGCCCACACGCAGCACCCTTCCATGGCTTACTCCTTCCATTCCTGCCTCTAGGCACCTGCCTTGAGTTCCTGCCCTGACTTTGCTCAGTGATGGACTACAGGTTATGAGAAGAGATAATCCCATTCCTTCCCAAGTTGTTTTTGATCATGATGTTTATCACAGGAACAGAAAGTACACTGAGACAAGTGCTGATGTAATTGACTGAACAGTGCAAGCTTCTGAAGGGTGGGACCAGCGGCTGCGTCAGGGGGCCTCTGCTTCTGTGGCTCCTTTGTGAGCACATCCCCTTTTCTCCCCTCCTCCACCTCCCTCTTTGATCACCTTCTCTCTGAGTTTGTCATTGTTCTTGGGGCAGATGGCTCTCACTGCAGCCTTGGCCTGGCCCCCAACTGTGCTTCTCCATCTCTTCCCCTCCTTGGCTCTGAGCCCTGTGCTCTCCTGCTTGCTCCCTATCCCAGATCAGAGGTGAGTCATGTCTCTTCTCGTTTTCACTAGCCAATTCCCACAGGAACACAAATTTCAGTGCTGTTGCAAGTACTGAGAGTTAGGTGTTTGCTGGCTTTATCCCTGTCCCCTGGAAGCAGCCACCACCATCACCACCATCACCACCATCACCACCACCACCACCACCATCATAACCATCACCACTACCACTACCACCACCATCATCACCACCACCACCACCACCACCTCCACTACCACAATCACACTGGGCAGCTCTTGAACATTCTTTGAGAAGATAGACGTCCTTGGTGTCCCTGTCTGGAAGTCCTAAACTGACTAAGGAACAGCCACTTAGGTGCCTGCTGTATGGGAGGCATGTCCTCTCTGCTCTGCCTTTTGGGGGCCACAGTCAATTCAGAGTTTGAGTCAGAAAGGCCTGGGTTTGAATGCTGCTGTATTCCCTGGCTGTGTGAAGGAGCTACGTTCCTGAGGCTACACGGCTGAGTGTGGGAGTCGGTGTTTGAACTGGAGTCCTTGGATCTGCAAGAGCTCTGTGGTAACCAGCTAAGGTGTGCACAGGCCTGGTGATGAGTTTGCGGGAGATTGTAAGCTAGGGGAATGTGAGACCTGAATAAGTCAGAACTATTCTGAGTCACACAAGTGAGAGGCAGGATGCACAGGGCCACACCTACGCACCAATGTATGCCTCTGAGAAAGAGCCCTTCCCTGACTTTAGGGACACTAAAGGGATCTCTGAATTCTATTACCTGACTCTGTAATGTTGATGCCCATCACCACCACCCCATCCCCAGGCCCCTCCTGCCCACTGCTGATATGGAAATCCTTAACACTGAGCCTCCCACCCTTAATACTGGTAGCTAGAGCCAGAGAGGGTTTGAACTTGGTCCTGTGAGAGTTTTATTTTAATCAAAGCTAGTTAGCCAGAAAAAGGTCCCACCCCACCCCACCCCCAGGCTAGTGAGGCTGATTTTAGTAACCCTCTTTGCAATGCTGGGGAAAGAACACACCCTTGTTGTAAATGGAAGTGACTCTATCAAATGACTTAGCACTTCAATGCTAAGTGTCTTAATCCTCCTGTGATGCCTAGTAACCCAACACTCATTAGATAGGGTTCCTCTTCCCGCCTCCTCCTCAGCTGGATT
>JADRCD010170173.1:0-16937 GCA_019843815.1 Montemys delectorum | reverse complement strand
GGGAGGAGGAGGAGGAGGAGGAGGAGGAGGAAGAGGGGGAGGAGGAGGAGGAGGAGGAGAGTTGATTCCCTTTCAAATTATGTGTGTGTGCCTGTGTGTGTATTTTTAAGTATACATGTATGTGAATTAAAGAGAATCCTTCTATTGGTCTGGAATCTCTATAAAGGAGTAAGACTAGAGCCACGAGCAAGCTTGAGCCATCTATGGCCTTGCCACTAAAGCCCGAGTGGGACATAGTCAAGACAAAGGGTCTACTTTGGTCTCTCTGAGGAGGGTCCCATTTGGACAGATCCCTGAGCCAACACGGCATACCCTCTGTGGCTTGGATGTGACAGGCTGAGCTGGACAGTGGGGAAAGGCAGAGTTGGGTCATCCAAAGGGGAGTGTCCTGCCTCTGGCCACCTTAGGACAGAGTCCTAGCCACCTGTAATTAGGGCTGTGGGACTTGCCCTAAGGTCAACACTCAAGAATCTAGGTCACAGAGTAGAACTCTCCCTGTGACATTTCCCACAATTGGTAGCAGGGTTAGAATTTAAAAGCAGACGAGATTTTATCCAGTCCTGTCTGTTTTAGGGGCAGGGAGAAATTTCTGATAGAGGAAGGTAGTCTCGATGGTCCCAGAATTTGACTGGGGAGTTAGAGCATAGACAAGCTCCTGTGGTAGAGAAAGGGGGATTAAAACTGCATGTGGTTGGATGTTAAGAGAGGGTGAGCGGCATCCATTTCCTGACAAACAGAACGTTGTACAAGGTGGCTGGACATGAATTTAGCTTCCCACCACTGCCAGCCAGGGACCACACCACCAGGCTCTTTCTTTCAGTATAACGGGGTATCACCAGCAGGTTCCTAGGCATTAGAGACATCTGGCTATGCCTGCTTTGTCCTGTTTTCCATACCACACAGCCAGGAGGTAGGGGGACATTGGGGCCTGCAACCAGACCATTGCAACACATTCACATTCTTCTCTCACAGGGAACTCTGCTACATGAACCAAATTTAGGTATTTATAGTATGTTGTACAGTGAAATGAGATGTCATCTACACCCCAGCCCGGTATTCCTCTCCAGGAATGTTATCTGTATGTACTACTATGTCTTCCAGTCTGTGGATTTAGAACTTGGCTTCTTCGGGTTTCAGGGAAGCAGAGTTGTATTTGTGTAGTGACAGAGTTGTACTTTAAGTAGTCTAGCACATGCTATCTGGATTCTACACCTACTGTACTCCAGTGTGGCCAGACTACAGTTTATATATCAGCTGCCTTTTGTCACATGGTTTGTATTTGTTCCCTTGACGTTTGAATCCAGACCATAATTAAATGGAATATTGAGTATTGCCCTTAATCA
This sequence comes from Montemys delectorum, assembly GCA_019843815.1. Classification (NCBI taxonomy): domain Eukaryota; kingdom Metazoa; phylum Chordata; class Mammalia; order Rodentia; family Muridae; genus Montemys; species Montemys delectorum. The sequence continues at coordinate 15,594 of JADRCD010170173.1, read as the reverse complement.
ACTAGTTTAATCAGTGCCCCTCCCCCTTTGAGACCGGGTTTCTCTGTGTAGCCCTGGCTATCCTGAAGCTAGAGTTGTAGAGCAGGCTGGCCTCGAACTTTAGAAATCTGCCTGTGTCTGCCTCCTGAGTGCTGGGGTTAAAGGTGTATGCCTCTACTGCCCAGTCCTACTGCCCAGTCTTTCTTATTTTATTTTTAAGATTATAATATATTCTTTCTATTATATAAAATGTTTCTATTTTCTCCTCTCCTTCCTCCAAATCCTCCCATATAGCCCTCCTTGCATTTTTTTTTTTTTTCGAGACAGGGTTTCACTGTGTAGCCCTGGCTGTCCTGGAACTCACTCTGTGGACCAGGCTGGCCTTGAGAACTCAGAAATCCACCTGCCTCTGCCTCCCAAGTGCTGGGATTAAAGGCGTGCACCACCTCCATCAGGCCCCTCCTTGCAAATTGATAGTCTTTTTTTCTCATTAATTGTTATGTGTGTGTGAGTGTGTGAGTGTGTGTGTGTGTGTGTGTGTGTGTGTAAACACAACCTGCTTAATATGATGTCACTTGTATATGTTTTCAGGGCTGGCCGTTTGCTGTTGGATAAGCAATACCTCTTGCGTGGAGATGACTGCTTTTTTTCCACTCTCAGAATTCCTTTACTGCCTGTAGTTCGCTGTGCAGGATTGTGGCCCAGTTGTTTCTCTCCCTGTCATCAGGTCTAGTGTCCTTGTCCACCTCACATTCAGGCAGGCATGTTGATAACACCTTTCCAATGGAGCTTCTGACATAATCACTGCTGCTTTTATGCATTTGGGTTTCAGGTTTAAGTACAGCTAATGGATAAAAACAACAAAATACAAGAAATTATTTCTTCTTGTGCAATTTTAACTGGGAAACAACTAGTGCACTAATACATAATATGCAAAATCAATGTAAAGTGTACAAAAGTCACAGTTGATGTTGTATAGTAGGACACAGGCAGTGCTATAATGTAACTTTTGAGTGTTGTCATGCCATAGGACTCAGACCTCACTTTCCTTCCCACAGCCCCTGGCAACCATGCTGTCATAACTAAAAACAACAAAAGTTAAGAAAGTCTGCAGGCTGACACCTGTAGGATTTGAGGCCGTCATGCACAGGACTCGGAAAGTGCAATTCATGCACAGGACTCGGAAAGTGCAATGCCCCCACCGCTTTGGGAGAGCTTGGTCAAGTGCGAAAGCAGAGAGACTTTATGACCCAACAATTCAGCTTCTAGGACTATATACCCAAGAGAAACCGGACGCATGCTCACACAAAAATCTGTACATTAGTGCTCGCAGTTATTTTATAAAATAGTCAAAAGATAGAAAAAAAAAAACCTCCAAGGTTCCAGCAATAAAATACAATGTGTTTATAAAATAGAATGGTATTCCTCTATAAAAACAGTAACATTCAGCCAAGTGTCACGGCTCAGCCACCTTAATTCCAGTGCTCAGATGACAGAGGCAGGCAGATCTGTGAGTTCCAGGGCTGCACAGTGAGCCCGTCTCATCTTTCCTCACACACACACAAAAAGACTAGAGAAATACAGGTACACCACATAGGTAGATCTTGACTGTTATTTTGAACCCAAATGGTTAGGCATGGAATTTTGACAGACAAGCATAAGAAAATAATCTTGTGTGAAGAAACACTGTGCTTCTCAGGGGACACATACAGGAATGTTTAACCAGAGGGAGAGCAGTGAGGAATCAGAGGGAATGAGAGGGAAACATGTGGGGTAGGGTGCACTGTTGATTTAATGCCAATTCATGAGACCCAAAGGAGATATGTTCTAGAGAAAGTGGAAAAGCTATTCTGGTGTGAGTGATTTAAACATGAATACATACACATACACACAAACACATACATATAATTTTAATTTATTATTGTGTATGTGTTGGGGTTCAGGAATCACCACTCATACCATACAAACACTGATCTCGGTTAAGCAAGAATAGTTTATTGAAATCAAGAGCCTAATGTGGTACAGTCTGCTCTCAGGGTAGGATTTTTATAGGAAAAAACAGGTTCAAAAATTTAGAGGCCAAGGAGGGGAGCAGTCGGCCTACCAGGCCAAGTATTACCAGCTGACCTTTAGGCTGACTGGCCCTGAGTAAGATAAAGGGGGGTGGCGGTTGGGTGGCGAACTGGGGAACTTCAGAACATTCAGGTAGCAGAGCTTTTTGGCTTATTAATAGCATTCTTCAGCATCAGCCACAAAACTGTAGTGAGCTCATACTTAGGTGCCAGACGAGCTGCCTGGTGACCAGCTCTGACTCAAGCCATTTTAGACATAACAGTTCATATTGTCCTTTGACTTGATGGGTCCTTCATAAAGCTTTGTGGAGTTTCTTAAGATTAGCCAACCTCATACTGCACATTCAAAACATACAGAACAAAACAGGATATGTGGTCAGCAGGTCCTTGAGCCAAGTCACTTCTCTGTGTCAATGACTGGCAGGCAGGTTACAGCAACAGTATGAAATAGCTGGCAGGCATGGAACGAAATGGCTACAGCTATTGGAGGAGTGAGTGTATCAGCCCATAGCAGTAAGTGCATGCTATTAATGATGAAAGTGTTATTACTATCAACTTAAATTACTAAGGTCTGGTGAAGCTCAGTGTATACAAACTTATGGTATTGAGTCAAACAAGCATAGCTGACAGCTAGCCGGGGGACATGCCAGGACTCCACTGTCCCATGGCCACATGGGCCCAGCACACAGGTACGGGAAGAACTCTTACCCAAGCCCTGGGACGTCATGCTCACTCCTCTTCCTGGAATGACCTGCCTCCAGGGGAGAGAAAGCTGAGAATGCTTAGGTCTAGCTGTGGCTCTCAACTTTCTTAACGCTGTGACCTTCTAATATAGTTCCTCATGTGGTGGCCCCCAATTATGAAGTCACTTCTGTTGCTACCTCATAACTGTAATTTTACTACTGTTATGGGTTGTAATTCAAATATATGTGTTTTCTGATGGTCTGAGGGGACCCCTGTGAAAGGGTCATTTGACCTCCTAAAGAGGTTGCAACCCAAAGATTGAGAATCATTGTTCTAGATACTAAAAAATTAGTCTGAGAAAGCCAGGTGTGATAGCAATCCCCCCCGCATCCCCCCCCCACCCCGGAAAACAGGGTTTCTGTACTAGCCCTGACTGGCCTGGAATTTGCTTTGTAGACCAGGTTGTCTTCAAACCTATGAGACCTTCTTGCCCACTGCCTCCCAACTGCTGAGATTAAAAGAACGTGTTTCCTTGCCCCAGTCAAAACATTGAATAGCTTTAAAGCCAGTCTCATCTAAGCAGCAAGTTTGAGGACATTCCGGGGCAGTTCTTTGAATTGGAGGATAGGGGGCTCATCCTCAGGGAAGTAGTGTGTTACTGCCACAGCTCCCCTTTCTCCTCCATCAGTAAATATTGGGGGGCTCGTGCTATGGGCCCTCATGAGAATCCTACTCTTTCTGAGAGGATTGCGTTTCTTGTTCTAGGTAGGATTCTCAGAGCAGAAAATGAGCTGGCAGAGAATTGACTTGGGAGTTCACATGACATTGGTGGAGGGAGACTCTTGTTGGAATATGGAGTTGATAGAAATTGTAAACCCTCAGGCCTTTCTTTTCCACAGGAGAATTCTAAAAGCAGTGAAGGTAAAGGCTTAAGGAAGAGCAAAGCAAACACACAGCAACCTCCCCACCCTCCCAAAACCCACACCATCCGTCTTGAGGTCATGACCCTCTTTCTACTCTGGGGACTTGCAAACCTCTCTGGCCTATTTGCTTTCATCCAGGTGTGAGAAAGCACTCAGGAGCTTTCTGTCCCCTGGAGGTAGGACGTTCCAGGAAGAGGAGTGAGCATGACTTCCCAGGGCTGGGGTAAGAGTTCTTCATGTACCTGTGTGCTGGGCCCATGTGGCCACCATGGGACAGTGGAGACCTGGCATGTCCCCCAGCTAGCAGTCAGCTGATGCTGTGTTTGACTCAATGCTAGATTCTTGGTTTCCTGCTGCCAGAGCTGAACCTCAAGTTACCCTAAGGAAAGGTAGGCAGGTTACTGAGGTATGGCTCAACCCTTTTAATTTCTGATTTTTTTTTCTCTTAATCTCGATTCTATCTATAATCCCAACAAAAAGTGAGCGTATTGCTGAGACTTCCAGGCCAGTTAAGGGTCTGCTGTGAGAGTCTGTCTCAGATAAACAGTTTCAAGATGAAGAGGTTGTACCTCATCTGTAGATGCTTGCCCAGCGTGTGGGAATCCCCAGGGTCCATCCCTAGCTGTATACACGCTTTGTAATAGGAATGATAGTGACCACAGCCAAAAAGCTCTCAGACAGTACAGCCAGATCCACTTTTATTGGGAACAAATACAATCTCAATCAGTACAAGTAGGCTTCAAGAGTTGATATTAATGAAAATCATCCAAATTACACTTGGGTCACAAATAACTACCTTACATAAAAAGAAGAAAATCTCATTCAGGGAAGGGAAAGGTTTCCTGCATGGCTTTCATGGCAGTGCGCAGGCAGTCTTGCACTCCGACTGGCCATATCTGTCAGTCTCTGGGAAGAACAATGTAGACTAAAGATGGTCTCTGGAACAGATCTAGTTCTTTAGAAGTCTGTATGAGAACCTCCACTGAGGATCCCCAAATACTTGGTTTAAAAAAAAAAAAACAAAGCTCTAATCACCTCAGAACTGCCCTTGAGGTAGGTCAGTATTAGTAGCCCGTTTGATCAGGACTTGCCCAGAGTGAGAGTGTCAGTGTGTCCTCCTGAGCCGATGCTCTGGACACTTAATTCGCAATGTTGAGATGTGAGACTGTCAGATAGTTAGCCCAGGAGTTTCTTGGGAGGATTGAAGGTCTCATCTCTGGGGTGGGTTTGTTACAAGAGAAAGGATACCATAGCAAGTCAGTGGCTAAGAGAGGCCTGGCTTAAGCCACCAGCAGATGGTAGCTTTGCTAACCTGTCACCATCTCACTGGAGCTACAGTTTCAGAGATTACACCCAGAGATTAGCAGCCCAAGTGCCAACTGCTGTTTGTACCATGTTTAACAATAGTAACGAGGACTACAATACAATCGAATACACTCAAATTACTTCCCACCAAATTTGAGCATTTCCTAAAAACAAATTTTCCAAAATGAAGCCTGTAAAAGATTTCTGCAATGTACTGATGCTCCTCCAATCAGCCTCTTGACTATACCCACTCCACCTAATGGGTCTCAGGGTTAAGGGAAGGAGTGAGGCTGGACTCATAGGCACTACAGATTAGGAAAGAGACAAGGCACCCAAAGTTACTAGTACATTCATCTGGAAACTGTTATAAATCCCCCTTTGAGAGGATCTGAAAGAGTGTCCTTTAGCTAAGGACCCTGGGACCTCAGCCTGAGGTCACTAAGTAGCCTTGCTTTGGAACATGGCCTGAATCAGATCCGGGGAATGAGATCAGAAGAGAAAGAAAGCTGATTTTATTGTTCATCTTATAAATGAGGCATCTGTGATAAAGTAAAACCATCCCAAAGGCGTTTGCAGAGGGTTACAGGTCAGCAGATCTACAGTGATTTGCTACTAGATTTGCTACTTCGACAAAACAGCTCGGAGCATGTGTTCAATTAACATAAAAAGAAAGGCTCTGATCCTACAAGTGAAGGGAGCGTTGGGCACTGTACGCAGCCAGTCCTAACAGCCAGGCCTCTGGATGGGGCTACAGGCACAGGAGAGGTTCATGTTTCTAAAACACTGATGTGATGTTTTCTTTTAGACTTTTCTATGCCACTGTTTGCCCTGGGCTGTGTGATAGAGTGTTAGTTCATGGCACCTTAGATACCAGGTTTCAGTTGCTTTTCATCATACATTGGCTTCAGGAAGCAGACCCTCTTCTTGGAGTGAGGTCCTGAGCACTTGCCCATGCCTCTCGTGTTTTAACAGAGAAAATAGGGGAACGTCTTCCTTTCGGAAGCACTGTGCCACCACCTGCCTGCCATGATCAGCCAGAGCCACCTTGCAAAGCACCCAGGGAGAAGTGAATGTACTGTCTACTCCAACTTCTCAACAGAGACACATCAACTGGAAAGTGGCACCTGGGTTCTGCTTCCTGAAGCTACCCACCAAGGATACCTAGGGGAGGAATGGGCCCGGACAACAGTTAAGTCCTGGGTCTTGATATACTCCGGCAACTAGCTGCCTGTCTAGGGAAAGAAAAAAGGCTCAAGAAAGAAGTGGCAGAAGAAATCGAGTGGGCAGCACTAGGCAGGCTGAGTTTCTACTCAATCGAAGGAAGAAATTAAAACAATGGATGGAGCCAACACCATGCGGATCCCTGGCAGATGTTCCCCAAGCGTTTCATTTGGAAATGGACCTCTTAGCACCTACTCACAGACGCTGCCCCTCAACTTCACTGTTTCCTGCCCAGCCACGGAAAGAAACTGGCAACCCAGGTAACACCTCTTGTCCTTTGAGTTTTTCTTTAGCCACACTCTTTCTAAGTGAAATATTTTCATGTTCCAAGTGAAGACTTTACTTATATTTACATTGTTTTATACCATATACCTCCAAAATGTCAGCGGTTTAGTTAGCGGTTCTAGGCACATTGAACATGAAGACTTCTCCTATGAGGAAATCTTCAGACACCAAAAGCTAAAACCCTTCCCTAGCACAGACCACGCATTCCCTCCTTCACTGTGAAAAGGATTTAATTATTCAAATCTTGCTAGTCTCTGTGGTTCAGAATGGACTGAAAGGGGGCATGGCAAGCAGAGAGGCCTTACTTTGGTAAGTAGGCCGTTAGATACGGCTCCCTCTCCCTCCCTCTTTCCCATCCTTCCTTACAAACCATACCACGCTAACTCTTCTCTCGAGATGATCTACTTGCTATGCATCCAATCAAGATAATTTCCCCATTCCATCTAGCAAAACCTGTAGTGAAGTTCATCAGTGGGGACTTCCCAGAAGGTTTTGTTTTAGCTCTAGTTTGAGGCAGCAGTCTTGAACAAGGAAAGATGTACTCAGGAGGAAGGATCGGTATTTCAGAAAGCAGAAAGGTTGCCTGGGCTTTGGAGGGTGGACATAGGCTAGTGGTTGGTCAGCTATCTGCCTGAAGGTGGTGATGACAGAGAAGGAAACTAAGCTAGATGCAATGCAAACTGGGAATGAACACCATGCTCACCCTAGCATCAAAACAGCATGCTCCTTGGCTTTAATACTCTCTGTATAGAATGTTCAAATTTATGTTATTATTTAAAGCTGATGTGCAAAATTGTATATGCATTTACTGTGTATGCTTAGAAATATATATGTCTTGTGGCGTGGTTAATCCTAGCTAATTAAAATATGTATTTCCTCAAAACGTGATCAAAGCTTTCTCATTTTGTAAGAATACTGTACCGGAATAGGTTAAATGCATCATTAACATCCTGATAGCGTTATCCAGTAGTTAATCAACAGAATATTAAATCTCTGCCCAGAAAACTTTTGGAACAGGAACTCAGAAGCCCAAACCTCAGCTACTCTTGTGGCTCCCGTCTCCAGTTCTCTTAATCCTGGCTAAGACGGTGGCCTTAGATACTTTCTTCCGGTCGTAAGCCAGGCCGAGGGCAGCCATGCAGTCGATGAAGAACGTGGTGAAGTTGATGTGCCAGCGGTACTCACTGGCAGAGTAGTCATAGGGGAAGGCGTGATGGTAGTTGTGGAAGCCCTCGCCTGCAACAGAAGCAAGGAGAGCAGTTAGGGGGCTCAGTGACTGCTGCTTCTCTTTTGCACAGCTTTTAACCATTGTGTACCTCAAACCTTGAAGAATCCTCATGTTGGAGTGAATAGATAAACCCCCAGTCTTGCATTCTAAAGCAAATAGATGCCCTCAGAGGCATCTTAGGAAACCAGTTGGCATGTTCTGCTCACACAAAACTATCTGGGAGTCTTGGTCAGAGGAAGTTTGTATTGTAAGAGGAGAGAAACTGGATCTTCAACTTATAGGGTTTGAATGGAAGTGTGTCGTAGTCAGGAGGAGGCAAAGGGAGGTCTCTGTCTCCTACCTACCCACGGCAGGCTCACAGCAGAGCTGCTGACTCTGCGTTTGACCCTGGGGTTCTGGAGGTGCTAGTAAAACAATCACTTTGATATTCTCTCTAACATCAAAGACTCTGACCATTCCTTAAAAATAACATTTTGATAGAGGGGAAAAAAAAAACAAAACAAAAGAAAATCCCTGGACCGAGGAGGACTTCTGCAGAAGGCTTACTAGGTCTTGGCAGGGCTCTTCTTTCTGAATGGATCCCAACACTAACAAGACTGAACCCAGTGCCCTCTTCTGGCCCCCTCAGGCACTGCATACACATAGTACACAGACAAACACGCAGGCAAAATATCCCAACACATAATAAAATACAGCACATAAAAATACAATTTCAAGAAAAACATTTTTTAAAAAATATTGCTAGTTTTTACACACTTTCGAAAGGGAGTGATCCCTCCCCTATACCTCCGTCCCGACATTTAACATGAAAACAGACACCATGGTGACGAGAAAGAAAAGGAGAGTGGAGATCAATGAGGAGCAACTGGAGCAGCAAGAGATAGCCCAGAAATGCTCCAGGGAGTGACCAGAGACCAAGAGCACGTGACCCAAGGAAAGTAATTCAAGAAGAAGATGAGAGAGATAAGAAGAAGCTGGCAGAAAACAAACAGGTTTGAGGTGGTGAATAACAGCCGGACAAAGGAAGATATTGGCAGCCACTTAGAACTGATGGTCACAAGGAAGGCTCACTGTACAGCGGCGCAGGACACACATGACTCAGTTCAGATTACTCTAGTTCCATGAACCTATCAGATTTGGATAGTGTAGGGTCTATTTCAGAATCGTTCAAAAGTAGCAGCATACAAATTGGTAACAGGTGCCAGAGAAGGGTTGAAATCATAGAATTCAAATAGAAAAGGGGCAGAGGACAGAGCTTTAAATAGAGTTAAAAGCACTATCGGAATGACAGGCATGTTCTACGAGCAAAGAAAGGGGTCTCCCGGCTGTGAGCAGATGAGCAATAAATGTCACCTCCCATCCTCACAGGGAAAGCCCAAGAAAGAGAGGAATGCATGCAAGAACAGACACAGAAGGAACAGATGAAGCTTGGCTCCTTCAGGGATGCTGGGAGGAGGACTCCTCAGCGTGGAGCAGAAGAGAAAAGGAGCAAGAGGAGAGAGGGATGATGGAGGGAGAAAAGAGCCTGCCCTGCCATTGACATCACCACAAGACAGTGCCTGGCCCACACGTGTAAAAGAACAGTGTAGAGGGGTGGAGAGATAGATAAAACAAGCCCAGCAACCTGAAGGCTACTGACTAAATTATGCTCTTACAGGTATAACACAGCAAGGTGGTTCACATGGGAGCCACTAGGCTGGCGACTGTGACTGACGCACTTAATGCACATCCTGGCCTACGCAGAACTACAGACCTGCCAGGGGACTCAGAGGCTCTTTATAGGCAGCACTTAGACACGGTTTTACAACCTATAAAGCTCCTTCCCCTTCCCTTTTTACATTAAGAGCTGTTGCTTGCCAGACTATCCTAAGGATTCCTGATATACTCTCCCCAACCCCCGGTTTTATGGTGGAAAAACCAAACTATACAGAACTCATAAAACAGGTTCTTCGGGTTCCTCTGGTTCCTAGGCAAACAACACAACCGGAAGGCCCCTGGATATGGTCATGCTGGGGACTAGTGACTTACCCACGGCACCCAGGGAAACCAGGATGTTCTCCCGGGATTGAATGTTCTTGTCGTAGGGGCGATATCCGTAGAGGTGGGCGGCACTGTTCACCAGCCAGGTGGCATTGAGTACCAAAGTGTATCGCAAGAAGGTGCTAACGAACAGGCTGTGTACAAAAGTTTCACCCCAGCAATACCAGGGCACCAGTGTGGGCAGGATGAAGCACATCAGCAGGAGGCCGGGCTTGTAGTACCTATGTGGAGAGATCACACGCTGAGTCTGGGGAGAGGACTCTCAAACCTACACAAACTGTCCTTCCTAATTAGGCAGCGTTATATCATTTTTACATCAGAAAAGATGGGACATATCATCAGCCAGAGGAAAGGTGGTGACAAATTCTTAAGCAGTGTCCTCTTCTCTTTCTTTAGATGGGATACACGAATGTGCCGATATTCTTCTAGGATCGTGCTGGTACAGTTTGTCTCCTGCCACTTCTATTCCTGACTTTTTTTCATAGGAACGTAAGGTCCAGCTTGTCAAACCGGTTGGAATCAAATCCACAACCTCACCAGCCAATTCTGCACGCCAGGCTGCTCTCCGTCAGCCTTGGAGCTCCTTCTTGCCCACTGAGGTCTTTGGCAGAGTATCGCCTTCACTTCCCATCACCCTGTGGTCTCTCTTCTGCTTTTCCCCCAGAAGATACATGGAATGTCCTTGGTCGTCTGCAGGTCTCTGTCACTCTGGAGGCCCCATCCCGTTCTTCATTCCCTATAAATCAGGCCGCTGACATCCCTCAGCAGTTGTATGCCTGATCCCCCTCAGCGTAGTTCCTGTCCATCTGCTCACTATTTCCCTAGCAGAAGCCTCCTGGTGGTCTAACCTGTGACTCTGGCCATCACCTCACTAGCTCTGTCACTGCTTTCACCTATCTTGAAAGCAGGTTCTTCAGAGCCCACCTGTGTCCCACACTGCCAGAGAATGCTTGCTTGAGTGGTCCCCTGAAACTGTCTGACAATCAATACTGACTCTGTCTGTCCTGGCAACCTGGCTCCTGTCACATGGTACATCTCACAGAGAAGAGCTATATTTCAGGAGGAGCATGTCTTGACATTCCGTTGCAGTCCCTGCCTACTGCACTGCCAGAGCCTCTGCTGTTGGCTCGATCCTGATGCTATTTCACCAGCGTACATTGTACATCCTCTGAGCTGCACTTCCTACTCCTTAATCATGGTAAACACTGTACCATCCTGCTTTATGTGGTGATAATTGAGGCTCATTCCTTCAACCCAAAATACACTGGAAATTCCTTGAAGGTAACCACTCAGCTGTGTGTACCAGACTAGGACCAATGTCATAGTTAATTGGTTTTAGCAAGATGGCTCTGGCAGAAATAGAGCAATAAATTATGCCTAGGAGCCTTTAGGATGTTGAATTGGAGATTTTAATGATTTCTAACTTATCAGTCCAGTAAATCACCCAATTATTATTTTATACATCCTAAGAGAAAAGGTGGAATCCCTAAACTCCAGGTGCCCTGGGTTTCACCCCTGCGCCCCCTCCCCCACCCCCGATTCACTCACCTCCTCTGGAACATCACCAGCTTCTCAGCTTTTAGGTCAGACATGTCCAGTTTTCCGCCCTTCTCTTTGACAGCTGGGTGTTTGCGCACAAGCAGCCAACCCACGTGAGAGAAGAAGAAGCCACGGCGGGAATTGTGAGGGTCAGCATGTGTTTCTGAGAACTTGTGGTGGGCGCGGTGATCTCGGGCCCATTCATACACATCGTTCTGGAAGCACAGGAAAAAAAGAGGAACCCAATAGGATTTGAGAAGAGACGCCCTCCTAGGGGAATCCAGGGCACTGACATCTCCAGGAGCCTAAGAGAACTCGGAGCCCATAGGGCTGTAGCTCCAACAGAGATTTTGGGGGCTGCTCTTTTGTTTGGCAAAGCCCTAGAGCACACTGAAGGTTGTGTGTGAGGGGGCGGGAAGGAAAGTCTCCGCACTCACAAAGAACTCTGCAGTTCTTAAAGAAAGGAGTGTGAGAACCAGAGGACAGAGATCCCAAGGCAGGTGGGCCCCAGGGAGTGCCACCCAGGGGCTTTCACAGGTGACAGCCCACCCAACCGGATTTTAAGCCAGCATATAACTAATGAACATGAGCGCATTTCCTCCATAGGACCTCTGAGCTCATCTGGGGCAAACAGGAAACACTTCACATGTTGTCAATAAATGGGAATGATTTGGTTCCTGGTTTTTCTCTTGTAAGAAGAGAAAGTTTCCAAAAGTCATCTGGGGCCCAACAGCTAAAATCTTCTCCCACATCTCCTCATTTGACTGTAAGTCAACTTTTAGACCCGACCTAGCCAACCCAGCAGTCTCTGATAGAACAAAGTTCACCAGGCCAGCCTTTCAGAGTCAGTTAAGTTGTGTGTGATGTACACCTTTAATCCTAGTACTGGGAAGGCAGAGGCCAGCCTGATCTACATAGTGAGTTCCAGGCCAGCCATGGCTACTCAGTGAGGTCTTATTTCAAAGAACAAAAAAAAAAATCAGTGTGATAACAATAATATCCACCAATATGTCTATGAGGACTTGATGGGTTAACTTATGCCAAGTGCTCAGCACAGACAGCGCTATATAGAGTTCCCAATTCTGTGACATATCACTGTTAGCCCCATTGCAGTGACATTACATGATGGTTACAGGAAAGCATGAGGTGAGTCTTCAGTAAGAGTCCAAGAAGGATCAGTGCAAGGATCCTGCAGCAGGGCCCTTTAGGCAAACATCCTGTGTGATACTATATCGGTCCTGAACCTGTTGTACTTGAGATGACTCCAGGAAACCAAAAAAGGCAGTCAATAGTGGTCATTATAATTCCTCCCTAGATGCTGATCCCCCACGACCCACTCAGATCATCCATGGGATGGAGACCCAGCCACGGCATCAGTTTCTTACCTGGAATGCCATGGTGTTGGCAATGATGAGGAAGAGCCTCAGGGGCAGCCTCGCCTTGTAAGTTCTGTGGCTCCACAGGCGATGAGCCCCAGCAGTGATGCCCAGGGCGCTGATTATGTAGTACATAATCCCTGCAAGACAAGACAGTGGGAGACTCACCAACAGGCAAATTTCAACAGTGGAAGTTGCCAAGGCACCTTCCCGGATGCCAGTGTTCGTTGGGTTTGGAGTGAGGATCTGTTTTTTTTTTTTTTTTACAGAACCATAAGAATCCCTTGGTCTCTCAGGCCTATTAGCTTTTGCCCCTCGAATGGGCAAAGCTGCAAATTCTTCCAGCAGAGCCCAGGGCCACAAACAGGAGCCTCGTGAAAAACTGCAGATGCTTCAATCTGAACATCGACCACTTAGAGAAACCTTGACTTGTAGGGTTTCAAAATCAAACAAAACCAAAACCCTCACAAAACCCCAATTCTTTACAATTGAGGAAGTATATCCCAAGAAAGGTTAGGTCTGAACAGGGCTGCACAATCAGCAAAATAGGAACCTGCCATCAGAACATTTGCCTGCTTCATCCTCTTCTAGTCGTGCAGGCTTAGAAGGTACCAAATTCCATCTTGATTGGGGCAAGAGGTTCTGTGCATACCCAGCTCTTCTCTGGCCAGCACTAGAATGCTGGGACAGAGGCCCCGGTAGACACTGTTTTCATGCCTAAGGAGCAACAACGACAGATCCTCAGAAGACTCCACACTATATAACTTCTGTGTTCTGTACCAGAGATAGAAACTCCCTAAACAGCTTCCTGTGCTCCTCCATTTTCCTCTTACAAAATCCTCAGGAGCCAGCATCCGTGCCTGTCATCCCAAATAAATTCGAGCCACGATCTCTCAGAGCTGGGACGGAAACACCAGTTGTTTGCTACATCTGGCCATGTGGCAATCTGTCTTATGTACCAGATCCGACCACACTGTACCAGAGAGCCTCAGAGAACCACCAGCAATCAACGGGAGGAACAAAAAGGTTTGGGGCAACATAGAAGTCCTCAATTTTACACCAAGGAAGCATCCATGTTGGTTTCATGCCATAGATGACCCAGGCACAGTCTAGAACGCATATGATACCATGTCAACCAGGGAATTGGGACAAGGACACAGGCACACTGAGATATTCTATCCAAACCTCAGGGTCCCCCACCCCCATAACTATCATGTCCACCCATTGGTAAAAGGAACATCTCAAGAGTTATTTTAAGAATCGGGCGGAATCCGAGTGTGGTAGCCTTTAATCCCAGCACTTGGGAGGGAGAAACAGTCAGATCTCTGAGTTCAAGGCCTGCTTGGTCTACGGTGAGACTGCCTCAAAAAATAGGGATAGGTACAAGAAGCAGGCTGGGGACCCTTTGGAACAGAACCTTACTAACCCCAACCAAGCACTGCTCCTCTGCTTGTTGGAAAACAGTGGCTCCTCTCAGATCTAGGTCATCTGGATAACTTCTAAGATGACACTCCCAGGACCAAATTTAACTGCCTAGGAGACCCAAGAGGCCTAGGGCAAAAGAGCCAATACCTGGTTAAACATCCCTTTCATAACCTTACCCTCTGAGAGAGCTGCCACAAAGTACCCACAGCTAATACTGTTCCAGAGAAACCTCCCATGTCTTCCAGAGAGGGGACCCCCTCAGAGTGGCCCTCCTGCGCCTCCTTTCCAATTCAATTTTCATAGATGAAAACACATGTAAAGCTCAAAGGCACCTAGAGGTGGCCTTGCCATCAGCCGGCACCCAGTGAACCCCTGAGAGGTTGAATTAGGGATAGGGCTGCTGAAGATTCATTCTCTGCCAAGGAGGGATCACCAGGTGGGAGAACTGGACTTCGAACGTTTTGGGCCCTTAGCACTTCATGGTCTCAGGGGACATAGCAAGAGCAGGCTAGATGAGGGGATGGAACCAGAACCTGTCTTCATTCTCATAACATCTTGTTGATTAGCAGGTGCTGCATCCTGGAGAATGACCTGGAGCAGAATCACGCACCTGTAGAGTGGGTGCTGTAGAAGCCTGCATCACCTCTCCCTAAGGCAAACCTGCTTGGTCTGGTCAGGGGCTGGAGTCAGAATGGTTGGGTGTAAATAAACAACTGCCTTTTGCTCCTTTCTTTTCAGGGACTGCTCCAGTCCAGTGTCCTCAGACTCTGTCCCCTGCCCTGGTGGAAGAGCAGTCCACAAGACCCCCTAGCCTAGCACCAGATTCCCACGCCTCCCAGGTAGAGTCCGGTTCTCTTGGGTCAGGTGGGGCCAGGATGAGCAGCTAAGCAAGTGTCTCACACAGAAAAGCTTCTTCAGAGAAAGTTATTTCTCTGCCTCAGGCAGGCCCTTCCAAGCCCCCTGCACAGGGACTCAGTATTCATGTTAAGGGAATCAGAAAAAAAGGGCTGGGGTAATCTGGACAGAGGGGCCACTGCCTTGGCTCAGAGGTGACCTTATTAAAGAGCAAAGAGAAATCTGAGGTACTGGTCCAAGACAAGGGGCACTGCTCACCGAAGAGCAAGGTGTAGACCTTGCAGGAGGGAATCAGTGTGATCCCATACAGGGCTCCCACGTGCAGCAGGGCCATGAGGATGATGTTCCTCCAGACGTACTCCAGCTTGGGCGGGGGCCCCTCCTCATCCTGATAGGTGGGGTCGTGTATATCTTCTTTCATTTCAGGACGGATGTCTTCTTCCAGGTGGAGGGGCACCGTCTTCAGCTTCTCCCGTCCATTCTGCAGGTTTCCGGAGGGAGGCGCTGTGATGGTGGTGGTGGTTGTGTAGGAACCGGAGATCTGCAAGGAAAAGTTCAGTCAGGGGAGGCCGATCTGTGGAAGGCACTGTGTGTGTGTGTGTGTGTGTGTGTGTGTGTGTGTGTGTGTGTATGTGTGTGTGTGTGTGTGTGTGTGTGTGTAT
>JADRCD010170166.1:0-13738 GCA_019843815.1 Montemys delectorum | reverse complement strand
CTCTCTCTCTCTCTGGGTCAGCTGCTGATCACCTTGCTTGCACTCTCTGTGGCTGCTGTCTGGGTACTGAACATACAGCTTCAAGAGGAAAGCCCCACCGTGCCTGTTGCTGCTAGACCTTAGGGTAGTTGCATGGAAGGTGGGCAGGTAATGGAAGAGGAAAAATCTGGCCCATAGCGTCCCAGAACCTGGGTCTGATTTCCCCTAGAGTGGTGGTTCTCAACCCACAGGGGCTGTAGATCAGATATTCTGCATATCAGATACTTACATTATAATTCACAACTAGCAAAATTACAATTATGAAGTAGTGATGAAATAATTCTATGGTTGGGGGGGTGTCACCAAAACATGAGGAAGTGTATTAAAGGGTCACAGCATTAGGAAGGCTGAGAATCAATGTACTAGTTATAGCTAGCCCTGCCCTACCTACTTGCCTTGGGTGAGTCTGTGAGGAGTTCAGTTCCATTGAAACCTTCTCCCCCCTCCTTGATCCCACGTTCTAGGATCCGTCTGTGCTTTGGGCTGACTTAAGGCATTGGATTATAAAGACTCAGGCCAGCCTAGGACCATGTGACTCCAAGGCACCAGCTGTTCAGCCGTCAGACTCCTAGCCCTAAATCTGTTTGATTCCCCACTTCTCTCCTCCTCCCTTCCTCTTCTCTCTTTCCTTGAGCTGGGATCTTATGTAGCCCAGACTAGCCTTGAACTTGTGACCCTCCAGCTTCTGCCTCCAAAGTGCTGGGATCACAGGTGCTTTTCCACTTCACTTGTCTTTTTCTTTCTTTCTTTTTTTAAAATATGAATTGCAATGATTAACCTCAGAACTTCACAGTTGTAAGGAAAGGGCTTTAATAGCTAAGCTCTATCTTCCGCCTGGACATCAGCCTTTTAGAGAAAAATGGCAGTGGTGGAATCCACTGCTAGAACATACATCCTTGTTCTGCAGTGTGTGAGTGTGCACATGCATGTGCATGTATGTATGCAAGGCTGTGTATGCATGCATGTGTACATGTATGTGTACGTATGTACCTGTATGCATGCATGTGTGTGCATGTGCGAGTGTGTGTGCATGCACATGTATGTGCATGTGTGCATATGTGCACAAGCATGTGTGTGCATGTGTGAATTATCCTGGGAGGGGCTGGGATGGGGGTCTGGCAATACTTCTATGTTAACTGGTCTCGGATCCCTCTTGGTAGGCTTCATGGATCCATCTCAAACACAGGCACCTTCCTTTTTGCTCTCTCCCAAGATGGTGGCTAGATGCTTAATCTTGAGGACACATAGGTTGTCACTTCAGGGAAGAGGTGAGACATAGAAACAATGTCAGCCTGAGGGTTTTCCCTGGAAGGTAGAGAGAGGCTCCAACTCACTTGGCAACCTGTATTTGGAGATGAAAGCACAGATCTCATTCTCCCCTTGTCCACAATGGGTAGTAAGTCACCCCACATCCCTGTCCCTGGGCCCTAGCCTCTGTCCTGCCCAGGCCTTACGTGGCCTATAGGTGAGAGCTGTTCTCTGAGCAGGACTGTGGGGGTAATCGGCTTCTCAGTGAGGTCTCCAGGCCTGCTCAGTATTAGCAAGAAGCTGAGTCAGTTCCCTGCAGGCCCCATTCACACGTGGGGCATGAATAATTCAACACTGATCTGGGGCAGGTTTTAAATAGCCACTTTTTTTTTTTTTTTTGAGACAGGGTCTCACTATATTGCCCAGCTAGCCTGGAGCTTGCTATGTAGATCAGTCTGGCCTTGAACTCACAGCGATCTGCTGGTTTCTGCCTCCCGAGGGTGGGGAATAAAAGTAAGTGCTGCTATGCCTCACTTATCATATTTTATTTTAAAAATAATAAATCAGAGTTAGAACATAATTCAGAAAATGACCTTTTCTCATTGTTCCCTGATGTCCAACCTGCTCATCTTTTATAAGGAATCATGCAGGAGCCTGGGCTTTAAAATCAACAGCTTTAAATGTAAAACAGTAGGTGTGGTCACACAGTGTCCTGTGAGAGACAGCGTGGCTGGGACCAGAAACTCCTTGACACCTGTCCCAGTTGTGTACAGGTCTGCCCTAACGATCTTGGTTTGTAACGGGAGAGATCTGGTTTGCAGTGGGCAGACACCCGTTCGCGGTGGGTGGGAACTGGTTTACAGGTAGATGTTGATCAATATTTTTTGATTTCTCTGTGATGGCAGTGCGAGAGCTGACAGGCCCTATGCCAGGCCTCTGGACTCAGCATGGCAGGTTCCCCGCAGCTGGGGTGGATCTTGCATGGAGGCTCTCAGTGCAGAGACACTGACAAGACCTAGAAAATGAACCATCCATACTTGCTTCCCACAGCTATGGGAGGATGGACAGTTAGTACTGGGTTGCCACTCACTGAGCTCCTGCACGTTTCTACAAAGCCCTTTGAGGGACAGAGAATTTCCCATTGCTGCCCAGAGCCGAGAGATGGGATTGCTTTAAGATTCCCAGATGCAAGCTCTGTAACACTGGATGGTTGGACAGCCTGACCTTGGAGATGGGGTGAACCAGCATGCACCATAATGCTCTTCTAGCTCCCCAGTCACCAGGTCTGCGTTAACATGCTGGGTGTCTCTTTAGTACCTTAAATTCCTCCCAATTTTGAGAAAAGGGCATACGTGTGAGTCTTCCTGATTCAATAAAAGCAGCTTATACAAGCTGGCGCGTTGGCTCCTGAGGGACACACAACAAGGCCCTAGGACAAAGCCTCTTAGTGAAGGTGTGACATTGCCAACATCACCTCATGAGAAGCAGTCATTGGCTTCTATTGCCCAAGGATGTGACTCTTTGGAAAGACTCTCATTGGCAGCACAGCCCTGTGAACCCCTAAGGTTGGCATGTGGTTTCAATTCCCAGCCTGCAGTCCTTATTTGCATAAGCAGAGAGTAGGACTCAGTGGCTGGAGAAAGTAAAGAGAGTATGTGGGGGCGAAGAAGTGGGAGTATTTTGTGGCCCTATTTTCTTCCTCTAGCTCTTCTGACCAGGAAACTCCCTCATGAAAGAAACAGTAAATCTCCGTGATAGTGGCAAACTGGGGATCTATCTGCCTTCCTGCCTCAGCGTGTTTGTGCGAGCGTCCCCAGAGCTAAGGCGGAGGAGGAAATCTGTGACTTAGGCATAGGATCTCAGCTACGTGCTAAGCTGAAGGATTGAAAGCTCAATGGCTGCCTGTGTGAAGTCCTGGCACAAGAGAGAAATCGAAAAGAGGAGTTGGAATGTAGCTCCTGGTAGAGTGCTTTCCTAACACACACAAGGCCCTGGTTTTGATCCACATCACAAAAGTAATAAAAAAAAAATGGAGGTGGCAAAGGTGGGGAACATCTACAGACAGCTGTGATGAACAGGGTAAGCTGACTGACAAGAGAGACCAGAGATCAGAGAGTTTCTTCCCATGAAAAGAGACTCAGCCATAGCCATGGAAAGGGTGTGTAAGGGGCCAGCAAGATGGCTCAGCAGGTAAGGCACTTGCTGTGTAGCCATAGTGGCTGAGGTTAATCCCTAGGACTCACATAAAGAAGAATGAAGAGAACTCATTCCACAAAGTTGCCCTGTGACCTCCACATGCACACAGCAGTATGTACCTACCAACACACACACACACTCACATGCATACATGCACATGTATACACACACATATACACACATATACACACATACTCACATGCATATGCATGCACATATACACACAAACACACATATACAGACACACATACATACACACACATGTGCACACACACAAACATATACACACATATATACAGATACATATTCACATACACACACATACACTACCAGGTAAAGTTATGATTATAAAAAAAAAAAACCCTGCCGGGCATCTAACCTGCCAAGTGTGTTTGCCTTCTACGACTGCAGGGTGGCAGAGGGGGGACCACAGGAGCATGATGTGGTCTCTGTTAAATGGTGGCTAAAGACTGGGCACAGGCAACTCATAATTTCTAGGTGTGTGTGTGGCAGGGGGTGAGGTGGAGTCATGTGGACTTCCTATGACCTTCCTGCTAGCCAGAAGGGCATAGCCTTTCCCCTGGCTTTTACAAGGGGACACAGCCCTTCAGTCTATGGCCCAGTAGAGTGATGTGGCAACTAGAGGATTTTATACATTTCCAGCTGTATATCGAAGGGGAAAAGTCTAGCTGTGGCCCCAGGCAGATGGTGTTCCCAGCAGAGAAGGTTCTGGAATCTTCAAAACCTACCTCCTTCCCTGGCCCCTCCCAGCATCCAGCAATCAACAGCTACTTAGCTAGCATCTTCCTCCTCTTACCCAGCAGCCTTTGCTGCCATACAGGCTCCAATTCCCAATGGCCATAGCTCTGTACATAGCTGGGTAATCAGTGTCACTGGGATTGTAGTCTGATGGCCTGAGTGGCTCCCTCCAACACAGAGGTGAATATGGAGCTAACCCAGGCCACACAAATAATTTGTGTTTTAAATTCTGAGGTTTCTAACTGGGCATGGGATCTGTAGTCAAAATAGAGTATTATTCCTGAATCATGAATGAACTTGGCTCACACTGATGAAATATGGCCCCCAAATAATTCTATCAATAGCTGTCTTCCATTTCTCTGTCATGCATTGTGTGTGTGTGTGTGTGTGTGTTTGTAAATTTTGTTGTTGTGGTTTTCCCAAAGCTCTAGATTCAACATGTTTCAATATGGAACGTGATGTGGGTCCGTTACCACTGTTAAGCCTGGCATTGCTTTTAACTGAGGGTAATTAGATTACGAGGCTCCTCCTCCTTGCTCTCTCCTTTCCCTTCCCTCTCACCTTCCTGGAGGAGCACTGAGCTCTGCACAATCACTCCTTTGCCTCTCCCTTTTCAGTGTAACTGGGAAAGGGTCCATTTTGTTTGTCTGCAAGCATACACATTTAAAATATTTAGCTAGGCTTCTGTCTGGCCGTCTAGCTGGTTTCCATAGCAGCCAAGGAACAGCTAAGGCAGAATAAACTGGCATTTAACAAACACAAAATAAAACAACAGAAAGATAGCCACACTTACAAACAGAGCACGGAGGGCTCATACACACACCTTAGTATGAGTTCGCTCTGAAAAGGCCCCAGGTGAGTGCTGGATGCCTTACTTGCTAGAAGCTGGATGCTACTTTGTTTATCAGAACTAAGTTCAGTTACATTGTTGGCCAAGCTGGGAGATGCTGGAATTCCACCCGAGGAGGATGCAGGAAGGCTTCCTGAACAAGGTAGATTATTTTGTCATGGCCCCTATCTGGAAGGACAGCTTGGACTTGAACTTTCTGTGTGAGCCACCTACTGTGTGCGACTCCTGACTGTAGCAGCTTTTCATTTACTCATGAACACAATGTCGAATTGTAGAATCCGGTGCTGCCTGAAGCCTGGCATTGGAGCTCAAACTTTGTCCCCAAGATGCGTCTCTCAGTCCTCTGCTCTTTCTTTTGAAGGTGACAGTTGATCCAGAGGGTGGAAATTACTGTTCCGTTAGGGGCCTGCACTCCACTCTGATGCCTATGTACAGAGTAGGAGTGTGAACTGTGGGTCCCACCACCTGGGCACTGCAGACAGTGTGAACTCTGGGTCCTACCACCATGGGCATTGCAGACAGTGTGGGCTGTGGGTTCCATTACTTGGAAACTGCGACAGTGTGGTGTGTGTCTCACTATCCTGGGCACTGCAGGCTACTGGAAGTATCCTTGACCTTCACTGGAATGACACCAGACATACCTCCCACCCACAACATCCCAAATGGTTCTAGACATCAGCAAGTGTCCTGGATGAGAACAAAGTACTCCAGAGCCTATGTAGACAGGCTGGACAAGGGGCAGGATGGTCACATCTGGGCAGATTCGTGACACAGTGATCTTGTTCTGAGGCCCATGGCAATGGCAAGAGCTGCCATGGTGACAGTGACATGGATGGCAAGTGGCAGAAGATGTGCCACATCTGTGACCGGGAGACATAGCCTGGCCATGGGGCTTTGGATATAGGAAAGTCCTATAGTCAACTGTCATGGTGCCTAGACAAGTGCTCATACCCCCTGTCCCCCACATACCTACAAAGTAAAGGGTTATGACACTCTTGGAGTCTGAGGATGACACCCAAATTTGAACTTCAGTAGTCTGTGACCCACTTGGAGAGGGAGACAGTGCCAGGCACACCAGTAAGAAAGCCAGTGTTGGGGCTGGAGGGCTGTAGATCTCAGGACACTCATTTAAGTCTATCACTGGTGCCCTTCACAACATGATGACATAATTTCATGGATGGCATGAGGCTCTGACACTGATGGGTGCTCACTCCTGCCAAGTGGGGCTTGGTGCTCTCAGGCTGTGGCTCTATCCATGTCCCTCTCCCATATGGCTTCCTAGTAGCTCTGGCTGGCAGTCACAGGATACACATGAACTAGTCATCACACAAATCTCCTAGCTCCAGGGCAATCAGTCCAGACATGCAGAGTAGTGGAGACATGATGTAGTCTGAATTCACAGGCCTGTGGAGCTCTCTGCTCTCCTCAGGAGGGCACCAAGGATAATGAGAGGTTGCCCACAGCCTGCCCCCACACTTGCAGCTTACTCTTTATGGAACTGGTGTTCTCAGTCTCAGGATGGGAAGGCATCCTTCACCGTTTTTTGACATGCAAGCTTCATGACCTACATACATGCTGCCTAACACCTCTAGTGGCATCTCCAGGTAGACCATACCTCTTACACACACATCTCATTTATAAAACCTTGGGTCACTGCAGCCTCAATGCCATAGGTCCTGAGGCTTCTTTCAACAAGAGTCTCTGAACCTCTAATTGCGTAGTAGCTCAGATCTCAGCATACCAGGCTTCTGGAACTCACAGAGGGCGGAGGCTACACTTCTCAGGGTGCCGTTTGGCCACAAGGTCTCTGAGGTCTCTGTGGAAATGGTTGAGACTAATTCTTAGGACCTATCCTTTCCATTTTCTCACAGGTGTCATGGGAGCCTCAGAGGCAGAAACAGAAACGAAGCTACCAACTTACAGGATGGGATACCAACCATGACAATCAGAGGATGAAAGAGACAGGAAGTGGGTGATGGACCCCAATGAGCTACAGAATGGGAGGGTAATGGACCAGGAAGAAAGAGGGTTCTGGACCCTAGGGACAGGATGGGCCTGATGAGTTAGGGGGATAGACTCAGAGAAGGAGATAATGGACCAGGAGATAGGGTAATGGACCTGGGAGGAGAGGTTATTGACCACCATGCTTCTTGCAATATTATCAACAGGCTGCAGAACAAAGGACTATGGATTCAGGGGCGGGATCTTAAACCAACAGAAGTTTATTCTCTTCCAGTGGGAGGCCAGCGTCTAAGATCACAGTACTGGCTGAGGCTGGGAGGGGGGCGGGGCTGAGGGTGGGCTTGGGGCCAGGGTCTGGGGCTGGGGCCTAGGGCTGAGACTGAGGCTGACTCAGGGACTGGGGCCAAAGCTGGGGCTGGGGCTGGGGCTGGGGCTGGGGCTGACGCAGGGGCCGGAACCAGGGCTTCGAGGTTGGCTCCTTGACTATCTGGCTCCTAGCAGGCTGACAATTCTTGGCAATCCTGAGGGCATAGAGACCACTTATCTTTGTTTCACCTCCTGACAGTGTTCTCCTTGTGTCTGTGTCCGAAGGGTCAGCCATCATTGTGGATCTAACCCCATTGCAAACTCCATCTCCAAATGAGACCACCTTTTGTGGCACCAGAGGTTGGGACACATCAGATCCCTTGTAGCTGGAGCCCAGGGAAGCTCACAGCTGCCTGCGATCTGATCCTTCAAAAGTGCTGATGTGCTAGAAGACCCAATATTAGTTTCATAAACAACAGTATCTTTTTGGCAAACTACACCCACAGGCCCTATCGCCACCCTCAAGCACCGTACCAGCTGGGCAGATGACAACAGTGAGGGGTGCTTCATGGTCGGTATTTACCGTGAGGCCGCGTGCCCCTCCGATTCCTCAGGGGCACCTCAGTGCTCCACTGGGAAATATGTGACCTCATTTGCATTTTCTAATTGAATTGCTATCGGCTTTCCTGCAAGACTGCACAAAAGGACATTTTTCCAGATTTGAGCACTGCCGCATCACACACAGAAAGACGGCCTTTAATAGCTGCTGGGGATGGGGGGTGGGGAGAGAAGTTGCCAATTTTTTATGGTTCATCTAACTGTAAAGCTGTTGGTTTTACCCAGAGCCATGGAGAGTCGCTAAAATAATGAATGGGGAGGCGTCGGTCGCAGAAGCCTAGACAGAAGAGAAATGAAAGAACAGGACCGAGAAATTAGGGGGTCCCTGGGCAACAGTCGCCTAGGGATTTACTCCAAGGCCTCTTCCCAGGAGAGCAGACGCTGCTTTACAGGCAGCCACTTTCCTCTCTAGAACCTCCTAGAACAGAGCTCTTGCTTAGGGTGCATCTCCACATGAGTTCTCTTCTTTTGGGCCCTGCTGGGAAGCTCTTGACATGTGTGTTTTTAAATGTGTATGTGTGCTTGTCTGGAGCATATGCATGTGTGCCTGTGTGCAAGTGTAATGTATATGTGTGCATACATGTATTGTGTACTGTGTACAGTGCACGTATGTGTGGTGTGTATGTAGTATATATATGTTGATGTATAGTATATATGTAGTATATGTGTAGTGTGTAATGTGTGTATAGTATATATGTAGTATATATGTAGTGTGTGGTGCATATGTATGCATGTATGTGTATGGTTAGTATTTTGATCTCTGGCATCATATGTATTATATACATATATGCATGTATATATTCATTGTTGTGTATGTGTATTTAGTGCATGAGTATCTGATTTGTATAGTGTTGCATATACAATATGTGTGTGTAGTAATATTTGTACAGTGTATATGTGTTTAGTTCATATGTGTAGGGTATGTGTCTGAGTATTTCTGTGTAGTGTGTGAATATGTGTATATAGTATGAGTGTGCATATCTGCATGTATGTGCAAGTGTGTAGTGTGTGTAATGTACATATGCTGTGTATGCACATTTGTGTATATGTCTAAGCCAGAGGTAAACATTAGTGTCTTTCTTGATTGCTCTCCTCCTTACTAAGTAGGGACAGCATGATTTTTCCTCCAGGTCACAGAGTAAAGTTTTCAAAAAATTGCAGGTCAGGGGTTAACTTGAATATACTATACAGGAGCTTATGTAACCATTTAAAATATGGTCATTAAAAATAGAAGGGCCTAGGGTATGGTTCAGTGGGGGAAGGCTCTGGTTTTGATTCTTGGCATATGTATAATATATATGCATATGTATCAAATATATATTACGTACGCACAAACATGCATATGTATGTGTGTACATGTGTGTATATATGTGTATATTGCATACATGTGTATATATGTGTATTTGTACGTACATACATGTATATGTGCATACACGTGTGTGTATGTATGTATTATGTATGTATGTATGTATGTATGTATATGGGGTCACTGGGCAATGGTCCTTGAGGAATTTACTTCAATGCCCCCTTCCATAGAAGCAGCCTTAGGACCTTAACACTCCATGGACTAAATTTTACAGGTGGCCATTTTTCTTCTAGATCCTTTGTAGCTAGTGAACTTATTTTGTTGCTGGAGTCTGAGGAATCAAGGTTGGGAACTGAGCAGGTCAAGGCAGTTATTTGCTGACAGGCCTGACAATCTGAATTCAATTCCTGACATCTACATGGTAGAAGGATTTTCACAGGCCCTTCTGACCTTGTCATGTATGCTGTAGCATGTGTGCCCTTACATATGCACACATTTAAATAAATATTGTAAACATTTTTTTTCTGGGCTTACATTCTGCCCATCTTTTCTCTCTGAATATTTGCTCCCAAAGCTACTTTAACTGAGTCCAACGATTCCAGAAGGATGGAAATTTTGTCTCCCAAGGAATCTTTGGCAGAGACTGGGGACAGCTGGGGTACAACTGTCATATACTGAGCAGAGGCAGTGGTTCAGCTAAGCACAAGGGAGAATTAACATCCTCATGACCTGAAGGCCTCCAGGAATTTAAAGAGCTCTTAAATTTGCCTCAATAAATAATGTGAACTATTGAGTGTATCCAGATTCATCTAGACTCATCCAGATTCGCTTGCTGAAGTTCACTGTTGACTCGACACACAGAGCTCAGTTCCTCAGTCCCTCCACATCCAGCTAGTCTCATCCGTCACTCCCAGTCACTTACCTGTCACCCCTTTTAAGTTTTACATTTCAATATGCTATGCTAGCCTTAGTTATCTTTTTTTTTTTTTTTTTTTTTTCTTATGGTGTCAGCTCAGACCTTCGGTGCATGAGGTGCCCCTTTCCCTATTTCAACAGCTGACTGGACTGCCACTGTTGAGTCTGTAGGTCCCCTTTCTGAGCCACTGAAGGCCACTTTCTTTCCCAATGACCTGGATATTCCTAATATCTGGAATACAAGTTAACATTTAGTAATTTATATGTAGGGGGTTACACATTTTTAATCCTTTGCTCTATGAATGCATAGATTGATTAATCTTATGTTCTCAGGATAAGTACAACGCCGGCATGATTTAGCAGTCTAGGTAAAGAAGGCAGATTAAAGTTTGTAAGTATCTTGTTTATATACAAATTCCTAGGCAATGATGGATACTCCATGATGACCTGTTTATCACGTTCCAATCATTTGGATTGGGACGTGGTTTTGGTGGTTTTGGGAAAGACTTTTGTCAGGAAAAACAGTTTCTGTTGAGTTTTGGGAATGACTTGTGTTGGGGTCCAGATGTGAGTCCCACTCACCTGGAACGATTTCCCTGGCTTAAGAGAAACACTCTCTAGTGTTTACAGGAGCAACCTTTCCATTGAACTCTTTGGGCAATTTTATGTGGAATTAGTTTTATTTCCTCCTTATAGCTAAGGAAGAATTCACTAGCAGAGTTGAAATGTTCTCTTGATACAGATTTTAACTTTTTTTTTTTAATAATAATAAACAAATTTGGCTGTTTCTTTGCCTTTTGGCCAAGATCAAGTATAATAACACAGATCAGAGTTTCTCTCGCGTCAGTTCAGTTCTGGTAAACCTTATGCTTGCAGACTCAATGCTTTCGGTATAAAGCGCACACACTCCCTTCACAGAATTTCCTAGTATCCCTATGGTCAGTTGATGCCATCTTCTCATTCCTAGAGTCGGTTATCTGCTGCTTCTGTCTTTTTTCTTACCCAGAATGATCAACTTTACTTTTGTTGTTGTTTCTCTGTGTAACCCTGACTACCCAGCACTCACTCTGTAGACCAGGCTAGCCTCTGGAACTCAGAGATCCACCTGCTGGGATTGAAGGCATATGCCACTACTGCCCAGCTTCGTTTAAGAACTGACTTTTGTCACTGATTGTACGTCTCTGATTCCCTGTGTTTTCTCCATTTCCTGCAACCCCCTCCTGTCCGCTATATTTTTTTCTGTTTTACTTGAGCCTCATCTTCCACCTTTTTGATAATTTCTAGGGATGGGTGCTTAGAAGGCAGAATTCCTTTCTTTTTCCAATCTCTTGTTAAGCCCAGATATTCTACCTGGGGAACCCTACTAGGTTTATTATCCCGTCAACATGTCCCCTGATTTACATGTCATTTCTGGTCCTCCAGGGGATACTAATGAGGCTTTCACGTGACTTACAAGTCTGGGGATTTTCCAGTTATATTCTTTGCTATTGATTTTTAGCTTAATTACTCTAACATTAAAAAACAAACAAACAAACAAAACCCACAACCCAGGTCTATTTGGATTTTAAATATTGTAACTATGGCAAGACTTTTTGGGTTAAACATTGGAATTGGTCTGTCTCTGGTTAGAAGTTGGAGGCCCTTAGCAATTGTGGGTTCTGGGTTATAGACTTCTCTGTACAAGGTTGAACTTCCTGGTTATGTGGTTGCCATCTGTCTCCTTAAGAACCTGTCTGTCTGTCTGTTACTCACAGATGGACACTTGTTTATGTTTACAACTGATGCACACCCACTTGGTGTTTTATTTTGTTGTGAACAGCTTGAAGTCACATATGTGGACAACAGTTCAGGTCTTTTGTATCTTCTTGCCTCTGTAAAGTATTCCATTTACAGGATGCTTAATTCTCAGTCTGTTTGTCTGATGTCAACAGAGCTGCCTCCAGCTTTCTTCTGGTTGTTATTTACACAGTTTTTTTCTTCTAGGATTTTACTTTCAAACTGTCTCCGTTCTTAGACTTTCAAGATGTGTATTTAGCAAGCTGTACCTAGCAGGGTTTTACTTATTCAATCTGTCAACATGTTTTCTTTTATTTGTATGTTAACATGTCTTCATTTTTATAATTACCGGTGTATTTGTAAGCATGCCATCTTACTCCAAAAGAAGTATATTAGCCCATCTGTTCTGTTTTCTTTTCTCCTTTCTTGAATTTATTATCTTTGAACACACAGACACACATATACAATCTCACGACTCTCAGAGATATCTCAAAGACTTTAAGTATCTTTAGAGGAAGGTTTTATTATTAATTTTTATTATAGGTATATGGGTGTTTTTTTCCTGCAAATATATATGTGCACTACCTGTGTGTGCAGCCCCTGCCAAGGCCAGAGGAGGGAGTTGGATCTCCTGGAACTAGAATTGCAGGGAGCTGTGAGCCACCCTGTGCATACTGAAACCTGAATCAGGCTCTTCTGCAAGAGCATCAAGTACTTTAAACCATGGAGTCACCTCTCCAGTCCCTACAACAAGTGTTCTTTATCTTATCAAATTATAATAGAAGTTGAACATTTCTTATTAGAAAATTCAAAATCTGAAATGTTTTGAGTACCATCCGCTCAAAGTGGAAAATTCTACACTTGACCTCATATGTTGCAATAATACACACATACACACATACTCATGCACTCACTCACATACACACTCACTCACACACACACACTCACACACACACACTCACTCACACACACACTCACGCACTCACACACACTTACACATACTCACATACACATACATACTCATACACTCACACACACAACACACACTCATACAAGCACATACACGATAATGTACGGAAGCACACACACACGCACAGGCTCTGTGTACAAAGAAGAGCTGAAACAGATGAGTTCTGCTTTAGCCTTGGGTTGTGTTCCCAGGATATCCCACGATAGTCTCAAGCAAATATTCTAAAAGTCTGAAAAAGTGAGAAACCATCTTCCTGCAAGCATTCTGGGTAAGGAAAGATCAGCTTAAATTAAAACTGGGTCTCATAATGTTTCATATGGTTCGCAGCCTTCCTAACGCTGTGACCCTTCAGTGCAGTTCCTCATGTTGTGGTGACCCCAATCATAAAATTATTTTTGTTGCTACTTCATAATGTAGTTCTGCTACTGTTATGAATCAAAATGTCAATTTGGTGGTAATTGCAACCCTCAGGTTGAGAACCTCTGTTCCATCCCA
Organism: Montemys delectorum; assembly: GCA_019843815.1. Lineage (NCBI taxonomy): Eukaryota > Metazoa > Chordata > Mammalia > Rodentia > Muridae > Montemys > Montemys delectorum. The sequence continues at coordinate 298 of JADRCD010170166.1, read as the reverse complement.
ACTCCTTTTGGCATCAGATATCCCATTTCAGAAGTTATTTGCTTCCTCTCCAGAGTTCACACATTGCGTTTCCCTCAGAAGCTGTTCACAAGGAAACTGCCTTCTGCTTGTCCTGCCTTGAAACTTCACCCATCCTTCCCCTCACCTGTCCCTCTCCTCACCTGTCCCTCATCTCATCTGTCCCTCTCCTCACCTGTCCCTCTCCTCACCTGTCCCTCTCCTCACCTGTCCCTCATCTCACCTGTCCCTCTCCTCACCTGTCCCTCACCTCACCTGTCCCTCACCTCACCTGTCCCTC